>CATIWQ010040672.1:0-44347 GCA_949673415.1 Euphorbia schlechtendalii
GTTGAGTAAATATAGATGTGATAGATTAGAAACTCTAAATAAATAGATTTTCACTACGAACAAGTATAGCAAAGAAAACATGCAAGTTTAACAAAGTTGTTCTGACCCTCTAGATTATCTAACAGATTCGGTTCTAGACACTCAGATGTTCAATGATTCGTCACAGAGCAATACATGAAATAACTTTTCTAATTCTAGCGTAAATGAAATAAGACAATTATGAAAACCTAAACAACATCAATACTATGCTTAGTAAGGGTCGCTCTCACATAGCCACATTTAGCAAGTTACCATTCCAAAAATGTTGGCTCACTAAACAACGTTATATCACAGTTCCAGTGATTATACATGATATTGTTAACCCCGAAACTACTCTTAAAATTAACGCCAACGCATATAACTTGATTAACATAAAAGACTTAGCACGAAATACGCATTATGACACGTAGACATATCATAAACTTCGAAATAGAAAGTATAAGTAGAAAGTAAAGCAAAGTTGTAAGGTATGAAAGTGAAAGCTAAAGTTGATCAAACCATATCCACTCTTTAATGGGAGTCGTCAATTCTCGTAATTCCTGCGTTTGCTTTGAATTCGGTCTCGGCCCGTACAGAACCTCCGCTAGGATGCTATTCTTTGAGAATATCGAACAAACGAATTTTGAAGAATGAAAACCTTTATTGATAAGTGATTTGCAAGTACACTTATACAACAATCGGTCGAATACATGGAGAAATCTAGTGATCGAAATAAGGAATCGAATCACTTAAACATTTTCTCGCTAACACTTAAGAACGTTGCGAATCTAACTATACACAAACTATATTTAACCCTTTTTTCTTTGCACTTCCTTTATTGCACTGAAGGCATACGAAATTGGTTAGCATTGGAGCCCTATTTATAGAGTTTGAAGGGTTGCGTCTATCCAAACGAAGAGTCACATCCATTGTTGAAAGATTGCATCTCTTCAATGTGATTAGTTGAGAGGCTTTGATTCAATCCACAATTGATAGGCACCTTTTCATGATTGGTTGACTCCTGATAAGTGTATTTTCGTTGGTAGTTGGTGGCGGTTGATGGCGGTTGATCATGCTTATCTAGCGGTTGGTAGTTAAGAAGATAATACCAGAAAATCGTCCATGTCACGACCGCGATATGTGATTCGTGACCGTGAATCATTTGTTGGTAGATTTCTGTTCTGAAGTGACCAGGTCGCGACCGCGAATGATTGTCGCTACCGTGAATTGAGTTTTCTTCAGAAATCTCCTTGTAACTTCACTGATCTTTGACAACTTCGATCCTAAGCCAAATCTTTAAGTTCCACGCATCTTTTTGCACCTTTTTCACTCTATTTTCACAGAATTCCACTTTTGATCATTTTACTCCCAAGATTTACCTAGTATCTGCATTTGCATAAAAAATAACTACATACCACGTGAAATCTTTTATATGAAGTATAAAATTAATTCAAACTATAGTGTTTATTGTATAAAATTATCATGATAATAAGTGTAATTATACACTTATCACTACCTACTAAGGAAAATTGGTTGGACTAAATTTCTTGAATTCAATAGAAGGGGCTATTTGAATGTTGATGAAAATAGTAGGAATTATGTGATTAATTAAAGACCTTATATTAAATGCTTGTACATATACTAATGTTTGAATAATTTCTATCTTATATCTAGGTTGAACAATGAATCCAAACATAAACCTTCGCTCAATTCTTGACAACAAACTAAATGGTTCAAACTTTACTGATAGGTTCGGGGCGATGAAGATAGTCCTCGTACCCGAAAGGATAGCTTATTTTTTGGATGAGCCCCTCCCTGATGAACATGATGTTGATGCCAATGAAAATAAGGCATGAGAGAAGCACAAAAAGGATCGTGAAATGGCAACATGCATAATTTTGGCAACCATGAATTTTGAGCTTTAGAAACAGCATGAGAGCATAGACTTAGACACCATGATTGTCCATCTTCGAGAGCTCTTTTCATAACAGGTTAGGTTTGAGAGATTTGATACATCAAAGCTCTTATTTGGAATGAAGATGCAGGCTAGCACTTGAGCACCTCAACATGCTCTTAAACAATATTGTTTTATAGAGAAGCTGATTCGGCTAGGTTTCATGATGGATTACGAATTATGTGTGGATCTGATTCTTGCTTCATTAACCGATATTTATTCATAATTTGTGACTAATTATTATATGAACAAGATTGATATCACACTACCCGAGTTGGTCAACATGCTGAAAATAGTAGAGTTTAAGATTCGAAATGATCCAAAGGTTTTACTGTTGGTTGAACCAAACCTTCCAAGGGTGGGTCCTGTTTTGGAAAGAGTCTGAGTGCCAAGAAGAAAATCGGAAAGAAGAAGAAAAGTAAGAAAGGAACTGCAAATGTCTTCTTTCTATGTGGTAAGGCCGGTCACTAGAAGAAGGATTGCAAGGTTCAGATTTTTGAACAAGTGAAGAAGAAATGAAGTGAGGCATCTACATCAGGTATGTTCATGATAGAGAGTTTCTCTATAGTTCCTTATAAGTCTACATGGCTATTGGATACTGGTTGTGGTACTCATGTTTGTATATCTGTGCAGGGGTTGCGGAACAGTAGGAGGCTTGCAAATAGGGAAATTGACCTAAGAGTTGGAAATGGAGCATGGGTTGCTACAACAGCTGTAGGGATATGTAGTCTTCGTATGCCTAGTGGGATAGTTTTAGTTTTGAACAATTGCTATTATATTCTTGCTATCACTAAGAATATTATTTCTGTTGTGCATTTAGCAACAAATGGATTTGAAATTTTATTTTCCAATGATAATAGTCAAATTAGATGCGATAATGTTCGTTATTCTTGTGGAATATGTGTTGATGGCATTTATGTTCTAGATACTAAAATTGAAATTCTAAATATAAACATTATTAAGAATTCAAAGTTAGATGATGAGAAATCCTCATACTTATGACATTTTCGTCTAGGCCATGTAAATGAGACTCACTTAACTAAGTTACACAAATGTGGTGACTTAGGCCTAATGGAATGGGAATCCTATGGGGCATGTGAACCTTGTTTATAGGGTAAGATGACTAAGAAACCTTTCAAATGAAAGGGTTAGCGTGCCACAAGTACTTTGGAAATATTACATTCACATGCATATAGTCCAATAGGTGTTAAGACCCATGAGGGTTTCGTATACTTCATAACTTTTATCAATGATTACTCGTGATATGGTTATTTGTACCTAATGAGGCACAAGTCTGAAAGTTTTGATAAATTCAAAGAGTTCATAATTGAAGTATAGAAACAACTTGGGAAAAGTATCAAGACCTTTCGATCTGATCGAGGAGGTGAATACTTAAGCTAAGAGTTTTAGAATTATCTAAGGGGTAATGATATTTTATCCTAGTGGACACCTCCTTATACAACTAACACAATGGAGTGTCGGAAAGGAGAAATCGAATCCTACTCGATATGGTTCGATCCATGATGAGCTAAGTATAACTCAACAGATCCTTTTGGGGTTATGCACTTAAGAGTGTAATTTATATTCTAAATAGAGTGCTATCAAAATCAGTTAATCAAACACCATACGAAATGTGGTATGGTAAGAAACCAATCTTTCTCACCTGAAAGTTTGGGGATGTCCTACTTATGTAAAGAGGACACGTTCAAATAAGCTGGGTGCTAAGTCTGACAGGTGTCTGTTTGTAGTTTACCCTAAGGAGACTATGGGTTATACCTTCTAGGATCCCAAGGAACAAAAGGTATTTGTTTCTAGAAATGCTCAATTTCTCGAGAAGGAGCATATACTTGCGAAATCTAGTGGGAGTAATGATCGCAAGTTTTTTACTATACTAAATCTGATAGGCTTATATTTGGTAATGGTGCCAAAAACCTTAACCACTGCAAGTATACAGTAACGATGTAGTTTTAAATGATGTCGATCCCACAAGGAAGGAATTCGATTTTAAAGACCAACTAGAGTTATAGAACAAAAGAAATAAGATAATTTGTAAGGTTTGGATGGTTTGGATGATAGACTGATGAATAGACAGATGCATGAACATATTAGAGAAGCTGTAAACTATATAGATATTCCCTAAGAACAAGTATAGTAGAGAAAAACATACAAAATCATCAAGGAGATTTCATACACTAGACAACTTCAACAAACACGGTTCTAAACGCCCAAATATTTAATAACTCACTGCAGAGCAACACATGAAATGACTTTTCTAAATCTAGGGTAAATGAATTAAGACACTTACAAGAACCTGGATAACAATATTACTATGCTTAGTACAGGTCGCTCTCACATAGCCATATTTAGCAAGTTACCATTCCAAAAATGTTGGCTCACTAAACAGCGTCATAATCACAGATCCAGTGATTATACACAATCTTGTTAACCCTGAAATCACTCTTAAAGTTAACTCAAAAGCATATAACTTAATTAATATAAGAGACGCAAGATGAAATACTAGTTATGACACATAGACATATCATAAACTTCGAAATAGAAAGTATAAGTAGAAAACAAAGTAAAGTTGTAAGGTATGGAAGTGAAATCTAAATTTAATCAAACCGTATCCACTCTTTAATGGGAGTAGTCAATTCCTACGTCTACTTTGAATTCGGTCTCGACTCGTACAGAACCTCCACTAGGATGCTATTCTTTATGAATATCGAACAAATGAATGTTGAACAACGAAAACTTTTATTGATAAGTGCTTTGCAAATACACTCATACAACAATCGCTCGAATAAGTGGAGAAATATAGTGGTCGAAATAAGAATTGAATCACTTATACATTTTTCTCGCTAACACTTTGAACAAAGCGAAATCTATATATTTTCACTCTCTATCTATACATACACGCTACTATACATTGCCCACCATGTATTCTCATCCATGAAAATGGTTGGTCTTAAACCCTATTTATAGAGTGCGAAGGGTTGCGTCTATCCAAACGAAGATTCATGTCCCTTGACGAAGGGTTGCATCACTTCAATATGATTGGATGCATGCAAAGATTCATCCTTATCTACAATGGAAAGGCACCTTGTCGTGATTGGTTATCTTCCAAAAGGTGTCTTTTCGTATAGTAGTTGATGGCGGTTGATTGTTCTTATTTGGCGGTTGGTAGTTGAGAAGAGATAACCAGTAACCATCACAAGTCGCAATCACGAATTACATGTCATGATTGTGAAGAATGGTTGGTAATTTTCTGTTTATGAAGTGTGACAACTCACGATCGCGAATGGGTGTCACGATTATGAATTGTTCTTTTCTTCATAATTCTTCTTGCAACTTTACCGATCTTTGACAGCTTCGATCCTAAGCCAAATCCTTATGTTCCACGCATCTTTTTGCACCTTTTTCACTCTTTTTACATAGAATTAAATCTTTGATCATTTCACTCTCAAGATTCACCTAATTTTTGCACTTGCATAAAAAACAACTACATACTACATTAAATCTTTTATATGTAGTATAAAATGACTCAAAACCATATCATTTTATGAATAAAAATATCATGATAATAAGTGTAATTATACACATATCACACCCCACACTTAACTTTTGCCTTGTCCTCAAGGTAAACACAACAGAAGTGTATAAAATAGTATTCAAAATCATACCTCATTTGGCGAAAAGACCATCATAGTGATTGCCACATTCCCACGTTGTATAAAATTTAAGTAAAAGTTTGAAATTTCCCACAAATTAGTAATGTGCAATTTATAAAGTCTAGTTGCATACCTTTGCTCTTAATGGAGGGTCAACCGAATCGCATCTTCATATTCGAATACTTCCTTCTCTCAAGTATAGTATAAAGTAAAAAGGACAAAGGGAGCACGCTTTAGAAAGTTTGATCTCAAGGAATTTTTAGGTAACCTAGGATGCTAAAACACTCTCAGTGGTTGCATTTTATGCTCCATACCACTCTCCCCTTTTTTTAGTGGTTGTATTTTATGCTCCATATCACTTTCTCTCAGTTTTTTCTTTTAAGCATATGTTTTTCAAGTACAGATTTGTATTTTGCACCCATTTTTCATGGTATGCTACTTTTCTTTTTTCACTCATTGAATGGTTGCATTTTCTGCTCCATACCATTCCTCACCTTTTGCATAACTCATTGGTTATCCTCTCTTTCTTTTGATTTTTCTCTCTTAATACCCTCATCCTTTATTGATCACTTTCAAAGTATTATGGTTGTAGTTTCCCAACACTTTAAACACACTCAATACTTATAGGCCGTATTCAAGATTAGCATATAAAACTCATAGTAAGAACACTACTAGATATTACTCCACTACTAACTTATAGGTAGCATTAAACTAAAACTATACAACTTATACTAATTCATGTTGCATTGAAATATATATTGAAGCTTACTTGGAATGTTGCTTTCGAATGTTACTCACAACTCATCCTTGCCAAATGCTAAATTTTGTGCCAACAAGCGCTCACACTCTCAACGTGCGCTCATACTCGAAACATTTTGTTCGAAAATATGCACTAACATCAAACTTGTAATACCTAACACTCATAATTACCTTGGAACATATGTTAGTATAGTATAGGTATGGATAATGTATAAATAACACAAAATCAAGAAAATTTTCATATTCTTCAAATTTTTTAATTTATTTAATTTTTTTGGATTTTTGGGACTTTATACAAATGCCCCCCACGCTAGAGAACACAATGTCCTCATTGTGGAAGACTTAACTAAAAATGAAAATCTAAAAACTAAAAATAAACAACTAGTCTAAAAATTTGAAAAAGAAAAGAGTAAACCCGTCTATTGAGAAGGTGAATCCAGAGGACTAGGAGTAAATTGACAATTTTGTATTCTAAAGAAGGATATTAATTTTCAAAGCATCGATTTATTACTCTTTTTAGAATTTTCATGTCTTTTTTCATTACTCCAAGTTCCGCTTGGCAATTGTCTAGTTTTTGTTGCATACTCGCTTCCAATCTTCTGGAGCTTCATCTTCTTCTTCTTCAAACATCGGAGTTTTTCCAAGATGATGTCTAGCGGTTGGATTAGATGTGCCAACGGAAGAATCTTCATGAGTCAAGATTAGCTTTTTGGTGTGGTTGGAGTAGGAGTAGAAAGAATAAACACCATCATTCTCTTGAAGAAATTCGGTATTCTTCAAATAAGTCCCATCCATATAATGAAAATACTCACCCGGTTGTTGAACATAGGGGAGTTCGTTTCTTGCACCCAAGATGATAGTGGTGATAATTTCTGCCGCTCCAATCTTGTTTCTCATGCTCGTAGAATTCTTCTTCATCATATCTCAAATTATATCCACGAATTCTGCTTTTTACTTATTCATCGCACAAGAAAGAACAAATAAATCTCTCTTTTGGACTTTGGTGTTCTCTACTCAACAAAATACTGAAGTGGAAAGGTATTTGTGGAGTAGAAGAATACACTCATCCTTAATAAGTTTATTAGGAGAATTTTTGGGGTCGAAAGTTCTCTTACTAGTTAAATCTTCACACATTCAATTTGTTGGAAAAGAATCCATCATGCTCGATGAATTTTCAATTTCAAACCCAAACCAAGCTATCATCATCTCTCTTGTGACGGTGCAATGTCTACCTTGGTTGCGAAATTGAATCGCCCTCTTCTTCTTATCTTCAAAATCAAATGTCACATTCCAAAATCCAATCGCGATTTTATGGAAATTGCATTCCCACAAACGTGATTAAACTAAGATCAGCAAGATACATCCCCATTTGCTCATAGAGGCCCATTGTCTCCAAGAAAACCATATCAAGAAAAATCATACCATTGATTTACAATTTATTCAAAACTTGGAATCTTTTCCCTTCTTCACGTGAATGAATCGGAAAGGGATAACCGTAATCTTGTTGATAATTCAGGATATGTCTTCTATTTGCTGCTACTTTAACTCGAGGTATATTGGTTTTTGAAGTAAAGGTTTGAAAAAGGGTTTGAATGTAGAAGAATAGAGATGAAAGAATCAGAACTTTTGTAAGCTTTGTAGAAGGTTGTGGTGGTTATGGAATCAATCTAGACCTTTATATAGAGTTCTAATAGGTCATTGGTTGGTTTAAATAGTCAATATAGCTATTTTTCCTTCAAACTAGCTGTTAATGGTAGTTTCAGCCATCTGTCGCATGTTAATCATGAGCTGTAATGATAATATTCTTCCCATGTTGAGATCGTGAAGGCCTGTCACGATCGTGACTTTCTTCATAACAGGAACAGAAGGTTTTACTGCACAATGTCATGGGCGTGTTCTATAGTCGGGGTCACAACTTTCTTCAATTCCTCTATTTCTTCAAGTTTTAGAAGTAGTCCTAGAAAAACTTAGAAAAGCAAATATGTTAAATATAAATAATAAATATTTACTATTTTCATACCTGGAATGATTTATGGTGAAGATAGCAATTGAACATCAATGTCTTGTTATTCAAATTTATTTTCATATATTAACATACATTAACAAACTTACAATTAAACAGACAAGCAAACAACAAACAATAAATTGTACAAAATCCTAAGTCTAAGTGAAAAGTGAATATTTATTCGGAGGGAAGTAGTTCTATCAATAGGTCGATTTTATAATAAGATTCACGTAGATCTCTTTCGATATAAAAAAATCAGTGTATGAATATCATCGATTTTCCTATGAATTGAAATCTGCGCCTCCATAAGTTCATTTAACTTTCTTCAGAGGTTGGTTGCTTTTCATTATTCTTCCCTTGCATTTTCCCTTTCTCTTTGTCTATTGGCTTCCACTCTCTCCTCCCATGATTTCCAATCATATGTGATCCTATTTTCTCCAATGCACCTGCCTAGAAATCCATACTCGAAGAAAACTTCCGTAGTTAATTCAGGAATCTCATCTTCATCGGTAAAGACTTCAGTGGCATAGGGCATTCTGCCAATCTGTCCCAATAGATTTGCCATCGTTCGACACCTGTATTCTATCATTTTGGGATTTTATATGGCAGGCATAAGTGTCTCCATCATTATCCTTGAAACATTAATAGGTGTGACATTCCAAATTGCTTCCATCATGAACAATTCTTCAGGAATGACAAGATCAAATGTCAACTTCCCAAACAATGCACCACTTTAATAAAAGTGTAATGTGAGCAAACAAGGATCACGAATCGATCGGTTATAGTTAGATTCTTATTTGAACTTGGTTTGGCTAGTTAGGCGATTCAATGTTGGTAAAGGATCCCATCCCAGAATCACCTTATTGTAGCAATCCTTTGGAAATCCCATATACTTGTCCAAAGCTTTCCTTGTTAACTTATATTCTTTTCTATGATGATGATAGATTAAGTAGTCTTTCTTATCGTTCTTCCCCACCATTGTGACCAACATCTCCATACAGTTGTCCACATTATCCCTAGAGACATATTTGAGTAAATGATAAAGTTAAGAATTCTGAGGTAGTACATTACCCTGTCATAAAGTCCAAGGTTGATCAAATTGTTCCTATAAATGGCGTAGGAACTTTTGTATTTAGCATTCTTGTTAACTTCAAAATGATCTCCTTCTTCAAGAGAATGGATCAGGAATGGTGCCTCGTACCATTCTTGTAAATTTGAGAGAGGAACTAGGTTGGATTTGTTTACCAAAACCATTTTGAAATGAAAGAAATTCTAAAAGAAATGAGATAGTTTCAGATTTGGAATTGAATTGTGAATGGAAAGGTTAGAATTCAGATTGCAGAAGTGAGAAATTGATGAGCACGTACATCAATTTATAGAAATTTGAGGAATATCCATCGAATAACTGCTAAATTGCTGCAGTTATCGCACAAGTCACGATCGTGACTTGCAGAGTTTGAGAAATAGAAAGTTTTATTGAGGGATTTACGAGCACGAATGGAAGTCGCGAACACGAATAGGATAAATAGAAGAATTTCTTCTATTTCTCGAGAATTCAGACGTAATAATATAACGTATCACCTACAAGATGATTATTTCGTATTCTTTTCGCATCTAAATTAGGATTGATAAATTGTATAGTTCGGAAATAAACAAATAGATATAGAATTGGAAAAATTTACTGTACTCTCCAAAATTTTGATCTGTAAGAACGCATTTACCTTCCCCAACATTGGTGCCAAAAACTTAATCGCAAGGTTTTGACTATACTAGTTCTGATAGGCTTATATTTGGTAATGGTGCCAAAAACCTTGTTCCCCACTTTTCTACTGATAAGATAAAAGTTCAAAATATGAATAGCTGTTGTCAATACTGCCTATCAAATAGAAAAATGGCCACCACTGCAAGTATATAGTTACGATGTAGTTTTAAAAGATATTGATCTCACAGGGAAGGAATTCGGTTTTAAAGACCAACTAGAGTTACGGAATAAAAGAAATAAGATAGTTTGTAAGGTGTGGATGGTTTGGATGATAGATTGATGAATAGACAGATGCATGAATAGATTAGAGAAGATGTAAACTATATAGATATTCCCTAAGAACATATATAGTAGAGAAAAACATGCAAAATCATCAAGGAGATTTCATACACTAGATAACTTCAACAAACACAATTCTAGACTCTCAAATATTCAATAATTCACCACAGAGCTACACATGAAATGAATTTTCTGGATCTAGGGTAAACAAATTATGACACTTATAAGAACCTGGATAACAATATTACTATGCTTAGTACGGGTCGCTCTCACATAGCCATATTTAGCAAGTTACCATTCCAAAAATGTTAGCTCGCTAAACAGCGTTATAATCACAGATCCAGTGATTATACACAATCTTGTTAACCCTGAAATCACTCTTAAAGTTAACTCGAAAGAATATAACTTAATGAATATAAGAGATGCAAGACGAAATATTGGTTATGACACATAGACATATCATAAACTTCGAAATAGAAAGTATAAGTAGAAAACAAAGTAAAGTTGTAAGGTATGTAAGTGAAAGCTAAAGTTGATCAAACCATATCCACTCTTTAATGGGAGTCGTCAACTCCCGAAATTCCTGTGTCTACTTTGAATTCGGTCTCGACTCGTACAGAACCTCCTCTAAGATGCTATTCTTTGTGAATATCGAACAAATGAATGTTGAAGAATGAAAACTTTTATTGATAAGTACTTTGTAATTACACTCATACAACAATCGCTTAAATAAGTAGAGAAATCTAGTGATCGAAATAAGAATCGAATCACTTATACATTTTTCTCGCTAACAATTTGGACGTAGCGAAATCTATTTATTTTCACTCTCTATCTATACACACACGCTACTATACATTTCCCACCATGAATTCTCATTCACCAAAATGGTTGGTCTTGAACCCTACTTATAGAGTGCGAAGGGTTGCGTCTATCCAAATGAAGAGTCGTGTCCCTTGGCGAAGGGTTGCATCACTTCAATATGATTAGATGCAAAGATTCAACCTTATCTACAATGGAAAGGCACCTTGTCATGATTGGTTAACTTTCAAAAGGTATCTTTTTATCTAGTAGTTGATGCCAGTTGATGGTGGTTGATCTTTCTTATATCGCAATTGGTAGTTGAGAAGAGATAACCAATGACCATCACAAGTCGCGATAGTGAATTACATGTCGTGATCGTGAATAATAGATGGCAATTTTCTATTTATGAAGTGTGACAAGTCACGACCGCGAAGGGTGTCACGATCGTGAATTGTATTTTTCTTCATAATTCTTCTTGCAACTTTACTGATCTTTGATAGCTTCGATCCTAAGCCATATCCTTGTGTTCCATGCATCTTTTTGTACATTTTTCACTCTTTTTACATAGAATTCCATCTTTGATCATTTAACTCTCAAGATTCACCTAGTTTTTGCACTTGCATAAAAAATAACTACATACCACGTGAAATCTTTTATATGTAGTATAAAATGACTCAAAACCATATCATTTTATGAATAAAAATATCATGATAATAAGTATAATTATACATTTATCAAGCAATCTTTAGCTAGGCACATAAGAAGATCAAGCAGACAATTAACTAATTGTTCCTACATCTATCACACAAGAAAGTGTAAGCATGGAACAACCTATTATAACATCAACATTGCGTAGGTCAGGTCAAGCTCCAATCGCTCCTAAGCTATATGGTTATTTCATCACTGATGATAAGCATACCTTCCTTATGGAAGATGATGAGCCCAAGACTTACAAGGAGGCAATGGAAGGCTCAAAGTTTGATAAATGGTTTGTAACCATGAAGTCAGAGATGGACTCCATGTATGAAAAATCAAGTTTGGAACTTAGTCGATGCTCCAAGTGGGATTAAGCCCATAAGATGCAAGTGGGTTTTCAAGAAGAAAACTGATATGGATGGTAATGTGTTTACTCAAAGAAAGGCTTGTTGCAAAAGGTCACAGTCAAAAAGAAGGTATTGACCATGATGAAACCTTTTCACTAGTAGCCATTTCGAAGTCTGTCATAATATTCCTTGTCATCACTGCTCATAGCGATTATGAGATCTAAAAGATGGATGTGCAAACAACATTCCTTAACGGGAACTTGGATAGGGATGTATATATAATACAACCCGAAGGTTTTACATCCCACGATGGCTCGATGGTATGCAAGTTGCAAATGTCCATTTATGGACTTAAGCAAGCATTAATGAGTAATAATATTAGGTTTGACGAGACAACCCGAGAAATTAGTTTTGTGTCAAATGCTAAAGAGCCCTGTGTATATAAGAAGGCTAGTGGGAGTGCGATAGTTTTCCTTGTATTATATGTTGATGATATATTACTGATAGGAACAATATTCCTTTTCTTTAACCAGTAAAGTCATATTTGTTAAAGAAGTTCTCCATGAAAGACCTTGGAGAAGTAACTTTTATACTAGGTATAAAGATCTACTGTGATAGATCTAGAAGTTTGCTAGGTCTTTCTCAAAGTACATACATAGACAAGGTTTTGGCTAGATTTAACCTTGAGCAGTTAACAAAGGGTATCTCCCAATGTCTCACGTTATTAACCTTTCTAAATAAAGCCAAGAGGAGAGACTGCACATGAATGGAATTCCCTATGCTTAATTGATAGGATCCATCATGTATGCTATGGTATGCACACTTGGCCTGACATCTCACAAGCATTGAGCATCATGATCAGATTTCAATTTGATCTAGGTGAGAAGCAATTGATGGTCGTTAAAACTATCCTTATGTACTTACGTAGTACTAAGGATATGTTTTGGTATTTGGAGATGGTGATCTCTCCGTGAAGGGATACACTAGCATGAGTTTTCATTCTGACAAGAACGATTACAAGTCCCAGTAAGGTTATGTGTTTATGTTAAATGGAGTGGTAGTTGTTTGGAAAAGTTTCAATCAGGATATGACTGCCTATTCAACCACTGATTCTGAGTATATAGTTGCTTCAGAAGCAGCTAAGCAAGTTGTCCAGTGAAAGGGATTTATTGGTGATCTCGGTGTGGTGTCTAGTATTGTAAATCTAATAGCAGACTATTATGATAACAATGGGGCTATTGCTCAGGAAAAGGAACCACAGTCTCGTCAGAGAAATGGATATAAACTCAAAAGATATCATCTCATTCAGGAGATAGTAGCTAGAAAAGATATAAGCTTAGAATACATACCTACGGATCAGAATCAAGTGGATAGGCTAACGAAGCCATTGACTTAGGTTAAGTATGACCATTATCTTAACGAGTATGGTATCAATCACATGGGCAATTGGCTCTAGTGCAAGTGGGAGATTGTTAGACATGATGTATGCCCTAGAGGAAATTAGAGTGATATATCTTTATTATTTATAATGTAAAAACGGTTTATAGATTATTGTTATCAATAATAAAGGCATCTTTGTTGTTTATCAATGTTATTTAAATTATATATCTCGCGGGTATCATATATATATGTGTGTGTGTGTGTGTGTGTGTGTGTGTGTGTGTGTGTGTGTGTGTGTGTGTGTGTGTTATTATGTATATGCGCATTGATAAGACAAAGTCTATGAATACTTCATAGCATGAAAGTGTGAGGACATAGTGGAAACTAAATGGTGTGAGAACTGCACATATGTGTTATTATGAATAGTCTAAATATCCTAGTCATAATTTCATTGAGACTAGACATCAATGAAGCGGACAGACTAGCATGTGTAGGCTTACTCCTTGGATTGGATCCAAGTAGCTGATCTCATGAGCTGAAGGTGATACCTTGAGTTAACACATGAATGTATTCGAGCAATACATTGGAGATCATTATAAGATATACACTCGGAAATAACTATATCCATGTGTTGGTATCGTGTCTTATTGCAGTAGTAGTACAAGTATCCTCAGACCTGAGATACTGGATTTACTATACTTTGGCTCATACTTATACATGCCCTGGCGAATAGGATGATACAAGTGATTACGGTATAGTGATGATCACTCGTTGGTAAGCTGAGTAGTCAAGATGGGATCCTTCGCTCCTAATATAATGATATAGTGGGAGTTGTACCATAAGGCCTCTTGTTGAAGAGACACATTCATAAACCTTTGATTAGAGTATAAGATTGATAGAATAGGTTTCTAGTCAATCTTGATACATTATTGCGAGTGGTGTTTTTCATGAATAAGTCTAATTCTAAGATAGCTTACATGAGCTAACACTTAATCAGAGCTTAATAAACTCAGTGGTACTTAACCTTATAGAATTAGTGTATTGTATTGGTTACTATTGCAAAATCAAATCAAGTCACAAGCATGTGACATTTCGAGTATCGGGGGATCATACCCCTTTGCTAGAAAGCTAATTTGATTGTTTAGAGTTATCGGGTTCCATATCGGTCTAGAACATTAAGCCTAAAGGTTCCCAGATGGAAAGCCAAGTTTAGGTAAACCTCTAGCGGCTCTATACTTCAAGATCCTACGAGGTCACACACTTTGGTTCTTTGCCAGACTATGTAAGGAACTTATAGATTGGGTCTATGCTGTGAATATTAAGAATGTCAAAATCATTGGATGAATAATTGATTGGTTTGACCAAATAATAATTAAAAGGATTTCAAGGAGGTGTAAAAAATTGCATGGGGTGAAGCAATGGAATTATCCAGTTGCGAGTGGGCCTTGCAAACATGGGATGTTCACAGGTGGGGCTTATGCGACTGCCCAGTGAGCCACTAGCATGCGCTGGCATAAGGCCAGTGCATGTTGGCTTGCTCCAAACCTGCCAACTACTGGTTAATTAAGAGAGTAATTGAACTTGTAAACTTGCAAGGTGGAATTTCAAAACTTAAAATTAACCCTAAAAGATCTCCTAAGCATACCATGATTGATATAATCTACCTTAAAACGTTTTAAAGATGCATCTAGGTTCATAAAACTTATAAAAGAAACCTAGCATCTAAATTAAAGGCATTACCAGTTAATGCGTGACTTCCTTTGGTGAAGCACTCCCTTAGAACAATACTCCCATAGCACTAGCCTCCAATCTAGGATAACCTCTATGATTAATCCACATGGATCTTCACCGACCAAAACCTCCATTGAGGAAGAACCCGTTGGTAGACAACAGCTGTTAGGCTGCTCAAAGACCAACATGAAAATATTAACTAAGAAGGCTCACTTCAAAATAGAAAGAGCCTTCTACAGAATTCTTGTGACATTGGAGAAACTCATGGAGGATCTCGCAAAATGCTCATGAAGAAAAGATGTCAAACTCTGAAGGAAGGCTGAGCTAAAGTAGTTTGAAAAGGAGAATGGAGGCAATTATATATCGGGAGAAGGGGAGATGAAAACTCCTCTTTTTTCCAACATCGGATAGGGATGCGGGTCATCCACATGGATCCCTAGGATCCATGGGTTGACCCACCCACAGCCTGCATATGCGGGTTATATTGCAGCCTCACATGGCAAAGCCCTTGTGGGCTTGCCTTGTCTCATAAGCTAGGCCTTGCGGGTTATCCTGCAAGCTCAACTTATAGGTTGCTAGCAGGCTTGCGTAGCAGGCCCGTGCAAACGCTGCCAAGGCAATGCTTGCGGGCCTACTACCTGCTAGCGCGCACTGACCCAGTGCCAACGCACGCTAGTGGCCCATGAGTAATTTTTGCCCGTGGGGTAGCCACGCATGCCTTCACCCGTGAACAACCTGTGTTCGCAGGGCCCACTCGCAATGGGAATAATTCCTTTGCTACGCTCCTTGCAATTTTTTCCAAAATTATACATAATTCTTTTAATTATTAATTTGGTCCAACCAATTAATAATTCAACCAATGATTTCGACAATCCTAATATTCTCGATATAGACCCACTCTATAAGTTCTTTACTCAGTCCGGTAAAGATCCAGAGTGTGTGACCTCATAGGATCCCAAAGTATAGAGCTGCTAGAGGTTAACCTAAACTTGACTTCCCATCGGAGAACCTTTAGGATCAGTGTTGCAGACTGATATGGAAACATAACTCTAAACGATCAAATGGGCTTTCTAGCAAAGGCTTGTGATCCCCCGATACTCGGGACATCACGTGCTTGTGACTTGATTCGGTTTCGAAATAGTAACCAATACAATACACTCCTTCCATTAGGTTAAGTAACATCCAATTTATTAAGGTCGGATTAAATGTCAGCTCATGTAATATTCGTAGCTATCCGGGAATTACACTTGTTCACGAAGAAAGCCACTCTCCCCAATGTATCAAGATTGACTAAAAATCCATTCGATCAATCTTATACTCTAATCAGAAATTTATGAGTGTCTCTTCAACAAGAGGCCTTAAGGTAAATCTCCCATTATATCACTATACAGGAGTGAGGGATCCCATCTTAACTACTCGGCTTACCAACATGTGATCATCACGATACTCGTAATCACCTGTATCATCCTGATTACCAAAGTATGAATAAGTATGACCCAAAGTTTAGCAACTCCTTCACAAGGTAACTAGTATCTCAGGTCTAAGGATACCTATACTGCTACTGTAATAAGACATGACAGCAACACATAGATATAGTTATTTACGAGTGTCTGTCTTATAGCGGTCTCCAAGGTATTCCAGAATACATTCATGTGTTAGCTCAAGGTACCACCTTCAGCTCATGAGATCGGCTACTTGGATCCAATATAAGGAGTAAGCCTACACATGCTAGTCTGTTCGCTTCCTTGATGTCCAGTCTCAATGAAACTATGCCTAGGGATATTTAGACTATTTATAGTAACACGTGTGTGCAATTCTCACACCACATAGCTCCCACTATATCCTCACACTTTCACGCTATGAAGTAGTCACAGACTTTGTCTTATCAATGTACATATATACTAACACATATATATGAAACCAACGAGATATATCATATAAACAAACACTAATAAATAACAAAGATGCCTTTATTATTATTATTAATTTGAAACTATTTGTACATTATTACTTACTAAGATATATATCCCTAATTGCCTCTAGGGCATACATCATGTCTAACAGTCTCCCACTTGCACTAGAGCCAATTGCCCATGTGCTTCATGCCATACTTGTTAACATGCTAGTGATGCTTAACCTGAGTTAATGGCTTCGTTAACCCATCTACTAGATTCTTATCCATAGAGATGTATTCTGAGCTTATATCTTTTCTAGCTACTATCTCCTGAATGAGTTGGTACTTTCTAAGTACATGTTCATTTCTCTGATGGTTCCTTTGCCTGAGCAATAGCCCCATTGTTAACGCAATAGACAGTTGTTGGATTTACAATGCTGGACACCACACTAAGATCACCAATAAATCCCTTAAGCTAGAAAGCATGTTTATCTGCTTCTGAAGCAGCTATATATACTCAGATTCAATGGTTGAATCAACAATCGTATCTTGTTTGAAACTTTTCCAAACAACTTACCCTCCATTTAACATAAATACATATCTTAACTAGGACTTGTAATCATCCCTGTAAGATTGAAAATCACATCAGTGTATTCCTTCATAGAGAGATCACCTTATCCATATGCCAAAAACATATCTTTAATCCTACGAAATTACTTAAGGATAGTTTTAACGGCCATCTAGTGCTTCTCCCCTGGATCAGATTGAAATTTGCTCATGATACTCAACGTGTGAGATGTTAAGCTGAGTGCATACCATAGCACACATGATGATCGATAAAGCATAGGGTATTCTATTCATGCACAGTCTCTCCTCTTGTGCTCTCAGACACTCAAATTTAGAATAGTTAATAATGTGAGACATGGGGAGATAAGCCTTTCTTGACTGCTCAAGGTTAAATCTAGCCAAAACCTTGTCTATGTATGCACTTTGAGAAACACCTAGCAACCTTTTAGATCTATCATGGTAGATCTTTATACCTAGTATAAAGCTACTTCTCCAAGGTTTTTCATGGAGAACTTCTTTGAAAACCATGACTTCACTATTTAAAGAAAAGCAATATCATTTCCTATCAACATATAATACAAGGAAAATGATTGTACTCCCACTAGCCTTCTTATATACACAGGCCTCATTAGCGTTTGACATAAAACTAATTTCTCGGATTGTCTCATCAAACTTAATATTCCAACTCCTTGATGCTTGCTTAAGCTGTAAATGGACTTTTGAAATTTGTATACCATCGAGCCATCCTTGGATGTAAAACCTTCGGGTTGTGTCATATACACATCCCTTTTCAAGTTCCTGTTAAGGAACACTATTTTCACATCCATCTGCTTGATCTCATAATGGTAATGAGCGGTGATAGCAAGGAGTATTCTGAAGACTTATGCATGGCCACCGATGAAAAGGTTTCATCATAGTCAATACCTTCTTTTTAATTGTAACCTTTTGCAACTAACCTTGCTTTATAGGTAATTACATTGCCATCCATGTCAATTTTCTTCTTGAAAAACCACTTGCATCTAGGCGAGAGCAAGAAACCTAAAGAACTGAACTGAACCTGAGAATCGGATCGAACCAAACCGAACCAGATTGAACCAAATTAATTAGGTTCGGTTCTTGGTTCTAATATTTTGTTAATTTAGTTTTAGGTTCGGTTCTCAGTTTTGAGATTAAAACCTAAATAAACTGAGAACCAAACCTATTTAACCTAATTAAAAAATTAAGGTTCTTTTCTTCTCTTTCTGTTCATTCACGTTTTATTCTTTTCCATATTTTATAATATAATTTTTTTATTTTTGTAGTGTAGGTTATTGAAATTGAAAAAGTGTTTTGCATGTTAGTGGTTTATTTGTTTAATTTTTGTTATAATGATCATAAAATTTAATTTTGCTTTCTCAAACAATAGTTAATTCTGTAACATGAAAATAATTATTACATTTTTAACTTTGCTCTACCAAAAATTAGTTAAATTTTTTTTATGGAAATACAATTTTGTTTTATATGGAACTGAACCGAACCTAAATATTTAGGTTTGGTCTGGACCGAATCAAAATCTATTAGGTTTGGTATTAGGTTTCTAATTTTTTTGTTATTTGGTTTGGTTCGGTTTTTGGATCGAATCGACCAATGCTCTCCCATACTTGCATCTTATTGGCTTAATCTCACTTGGAGAATCAATCAACTTCCAAACTTGATTTTCGTACATGGAGTCCATCTCTAACTTCATGGTTGTTAACCATTTGTCAGACTCTAAGTCTTCCGTTGCCTCCTTGTAAGTCTTGGGCTCATCTTCCTCCATACGGAAGATATGTTTATCATTAGTGATGTGAAAATCGCATCGCTCGGGAATGATTAGAGCCTAACCTAACCTACGTAATGTCATTATAATAGGTTGTTCCATGCTTACACTTTCTTGTATAACAGGTGTAGGAACAATCAGTTGATTGTCTGTTTGATCTTCTTGATTACCCAACTCAAGATTGCTCCCACTAGCTTTCGCAATTATATACTCCTTCTTGAGGAATTGAGCAATTCTAGAAACAAATACCTTTTATTCCTTGGGATCATAAAAGGTATAACCCATAGTCTCCTTAGGGTAACCTACAAATAGACACCTGTTAGACTTAGCATCCAACTTATCTGAACTTATCCTCTTTACATAAGCAGGACACCCCCAAACTCTCAAGTGGGAAAGAGATGGTTTCTTTCCAAACCACATTTCGTATGGTGTTCGTTTAACTTATTTCAAGGGCACTCTGTTTAGAATATAAACCGCACTCTCAAGTGCATAACCCTAAAGGATCTATTGAATTCTACTTGGTTCATCATAGACCGAACCATATCGAGTAAGGTTTAATTTCTCCTTTCTAAAACTCCATTGTGCTGGGGTGTATAAGGAGGTGTCCACTAGGATAAAATACCATTATCCCTTAGATAATCATGAAACTCTTGGCTTAAGTATTCAGTGCCAAGCAGTTTGGATTAGATCGAAGGGTCTTAATACTTTTCCCAAGCAGTTTCTCTACTTCGATTCTAAACTCTTGGAATTTCTCAAAACTTTCAGATTTATGCCTCATTAGGTACATATAATCATATCGGGAGTAGGCGTCGATAAAGGTTATGAAGTAGATGAAACCCCCATGTATCTTAACACTCATTGGACCACATACATTGGAATGTATTATTTCCAAAGTACTATTGGCATGCTTGAAAGGTTTCTTAGTAATCTTTCCCTTTAAACAAGGTTCGCAAGCTCCATAGGATTCCCATTCCATTGGGCCCAAGTCACTACATTTGTGTAACTTAGTTGAGCGAGTCTCATTTATATGGCCCAGAAGATAGTGCCATAAGTATGAGGATTTCTGGTTATCTAACTTTTATTTCTTAACAATGTTCATATTTAGAATTCCAGTTTCAGTATCTAGAACATAAATGTCATCAACACATATTCCACTAGCATAAAGAACATTATCACATCGAATTTGACAATTATTATTAGAAATTAATATCTCAAATCCATCTGTGGCTAAACGTGAAACAAAAATAATATTCTTAGTGACAGCAGGAATATAATAGCAATTGTTTAAAACTAAAACTAGGATACTAGGAAAATGAAGGCTATATATCCCTACAACTGTTGCAGCAACCTGTACTCCATTTCTAACTCTTAGGTCCATTTCCCTCTTTGCAAGCCTCCTACTATTCCACAACCCCTGCACAAAAGTATAGATATGAGTACCACAACTAATATCTAATACCCACGTAAACTCATATAGAACTATAGAGAAACTCTCTATCATGAATATACCTGAAGTAGATGCCTCACTTGGCTTCTTCTTCACTTATTCAATATCAAAGCTTTACAATCATGTTTCTGGTGTCCGGGCCTTCCGCACACAAAACATATCGCTTTGGGTTTCTCCTTTCCAACGATCACATTTTTTACCTTCCTATGATAGGTTTTAAACCCTTACCTTTTATGCAAGTATTACTTGCCAAGGTACCTATTCCCTAGCCTTTGGACCATCTTCAAAACTTCTAAGTTTCTTAATAAACTCAGATGTCGTATTGGTCTTTCTTGACATCAGATGATCTTTCACGAAGGGTGAATATTTATTAGATAGACTCTCAATCATATTCTGTATGTCACACTCGGAATTTCATTCAAGTCCTATCTGAGTCATTCTCTTTGAATACTCAAAGTATTCAATACAATGCTCAGTGGCCAGGTCCCATCATTTCTCCTAGAGGTATCTTGAAGAATTTCAAAATTTCATTGCATTCAATCTTCATGCCCTCATGAATTTCTCTAAAATGGATCAACATGGATTTTAGGTCCACACCATCATGTTACTTCTTAAACTTCAAGGTCATGGTTTCGAGCATCTCAATTGACACCACAAAAGCATCCTTTCTATACTTAAGATATGCCTCTTTCTATTGGATAGAAGCATTAGCGTTAAGATTGACTGGTTCAAGATTATCCAAAATATAATCCATGTTGCTCTTCTCAAGCTCCTTTCTAAGAGCCAAGAACCAGTTGTCAAAATTGATTGATGTTAACTTATTGTCAAGTATCGGATGTAAATTTATGTTTGGATTCATTGTTCAACCTATATATAAGATAAAAATTGTTCAAACATTAGTATATGTACATGCATTTAATATAAGGTCTTTAATTAAACACATAATTCCTACTCTTTTCTTGACATTCAAATAGCCCCTTCTATTTAAATTCAAGAAATTCGGTCTAACCAATTTTCCTTAGTAGGTAGCATCCATAGCCACTCATCATGACCCTTGCTATAGCAGGTCAACTCATAAAAATACAACTATTGTTGGAACCTATCCATTTGCAACCCATGAAATTACTAATCCATTTGAGTTCTCTTTCTCGAGACTTGCGTACCCGATTGTACGACTCCTCAAATATGTCTTCAATCTAGCATTAGCTCCACTGAAATGGATAAGTAACCCATTTTGGTTAAGGCATCAAACTCATCTAGTCTCATGACCAAACACATGTTAAGGTAGCATGTTGTACATTTCGTTACATCCGTTAATAAGGTTTACATCATGACTTATGATGACAATTTACCGCCTTAATTTTGTTGTAGGGATTTTATTGGTGCAACTGGTCTAGCTCTAGTGTAGGTCTTATACGATGAATATGATTTTGATAATAATAATTTTGGGCTATTTGGAATTATTAATCTAAGGGAACATGCTCAAGACTAGTACATCATAATCATTCCATTATGCCAAGACTCCACATAGCATGCAAAATAAACAAGGTCCATGTTTAAGTTCTTGCACCTATGTCTATAAGTTGTAATTTAACAACTTAAACCATGTTTGTAAAATCATACACTGAATCCAATTCCAATATTGGAAATCAACTAATACTAATGCAGATTTCTAGGTTGGAGAGGTCCCCTTAATGTGAATGAGCAGCCAAATCCAATCCTTGACAAAATAACCATGGGCACTTCCATTTGTTGTACCGTAGAATATCATGATTTAAAGATTTCATTTTTTTATTAAGTGAAGTACGGGACGACCCTCAATTTAAAGCATTTACACATGTGGTAAAACATTGCTAATTTATATGATAATCACCTAGACTAAGTTTGAGCAAAACCTTAATCTAGTTATCACATCATTTTCTATAACAGGAATTGAAACCTAAGTCATGTATAACATCCTTTAATCAATTCATGGAAAATATCAATTTCAACATATTATAATCAATTATGCATAGTATAAGGCACAAACTCTGATACCACTACGGTTAATTAAGATTGTAATTGAACATGCAAACTTGCAAGGTGAAACTTCAAAACTTAAAATTAACCCTAAAAGATCTCATAAGCATGTCATAATTGATATAATCTAAGTTGAAACGTTCCATAGATGCATATAGGTTTATCAAACTTATAAAAGAAACATAGCATCTAAGTTGAGGGCATCACCAGTTGATGCATGCCTTCCTTTGGTGTGGCGTTCTCTTAGATTAGTACTCTTGTAACATTAGCCTCCAATCTAGGACAACCTCTATGATTGATCTAAACGGATCTTCACCTACCAAAACCTCCATTGAGGAAGAACCCGTTGGTAGATAGCAGCTGCTAGACCGCTCGAAGATAAACCAAAAAAATATTAATTGAGAAGGCTAACTTCAAAATAGAAAGAGCCTTCTAAAAAATTCTTGCTATGTTGGAGAAACTCGTGGAGGATCTCGCAAAATGTTCGTGAAGAAAAGATGTCGAACTCAGAAGGAAGGCTGAGCTTAAGTACTTTGAAGAGGAGAATGGGGGCAGCTATATATAGGGAGAAGGAGAAAACCCTATCCCACTTACAGGTAATCCGTGCATATCCCTAGGATCCACGGGTTGACCCACCCACAGCCCGCACAAGGAAAGCCCTTGCAGGCTTGCTTTGTCTCGTAAGTTGGGCCTTGCGGGTTGCTCACTGGCCCACGCAGCAGCCCGTGCAAGCACTGCTAAGGTAGTGCTTGTAGGCTTGCTACCCGCTAGCACACTCTAGTGACCCATGAGAAAATTTTTCTCTTGGGGTAGCTGCACATGCCCCCACCCACAAACAACCCGTGTTCACAGGGCCCACTCGCAACGGGGAAAAATTCCCCTGTTACGCTCCGTGCAATTTTTTTCAAAATTCTCCTTAATCATTTTGATTATTGATTTGGTCCAATCAATTAATAATTCAACCAACAATTTTGGCATCCCTAATATTCTCAGTGTAGACCCAGTCTATAAGTTCTTTACTTAGTTCAGTAAAGACCCAAAGTGCGTGACCTCATAAGATCCCGAAGTATAGAGCAGCTAGAGGTTAACCTAAACTTGGCTTCCCATCTGGGAACCTTTGGGCTTAGTATTCCAGACCGATATGGAACTTGATAACACTAGATGATCAAATGGGCTTTCTAGCAAAAACGTATGATCCCCGATACTCGGATCGTCACATGCTTATGGCTTGATCAAGTTTTGCAATAGTAACCAATATAATACACTCCTTCGATCAAGTTAAGTAAAATCTAGTTTATTGAGCTCGGATTAAAATTCAACTCATGTAATAGCCGTAGCTATCCTAGAATTAGACTTGTTCACGAAGAACACCACTCGCAATGAATCCCATCTTAACTACTCGGCTTACCAACATGTGATCATCACTATACCTGTAATCACCCATATCATCTTGATCACTAAGGTATGAATAAGTATGACCCAAAGTATAGCAACTCCTACATACGGTAACCAGTATCTCAAGTCTGAGGATATTTGTACTGCTACTGCAATAATACATGACACCAACACATGGATATAGTTATTTCCGAGTGTCTGTCTTATAGTGATCTCCAATGTATTACCTGAAAATGTTCATGTGTTAACTCAAGGTACCACCTTCAGCTCATGAGATCGGCTACTTGGATCCAATCCAAGGAATAAGCCTAAACATGCTAGTCTTTCCGCTTCATTGATGTCCAACCTCAATGAAACTATGCTTAGGGATATTTAGACTATTCATAGTAACACATGTGTGCAGTTCTCACACCACATAGCTCCCACCATGTCCTCTCACTTTCATGCTATGAAGTAGTCACATACTTTGTCTTATCAATGTACATATATAATAACACATATATATGATACTGGCGAGATACATAATATAAACAATCACTGATAAATAACAAATATGCCTTTATTATTATTAATAATAATCTGAAACTGTTTGTACATTATAACTAATTAAGATATATCACTCTAATTGCCTCTAGGGCATACATCATTTCTAACACCAATAACCTGCAAACCTAGCTTACGGGACAAGGCAAGCTCATTAGGGCCTGCCTTGTGTGACAGTGCACAACCCATGCAAGGCGGCTGTGCAAGCGGGTCAACTTGTGGAGCCTAGGGCTCCATGCGTGTGAGCCGCTTATGGGATGGGGATTTTTCCCATTCCACATAACTATAAAGGGAAGGTTTCAATCCCCCTCTCCCTATAAATAGCCTCCTCCTGCTCCTTTGTTTCTCAATTCAGCTCAGCCTTCCTTCTGAGTTTTTACATCTTTTCTTCGCGAGCCTTTTGCAAGATCCTCCACAAATTTCTCCATCGTTACAAGAATTCTTTTCAAAGATCATTCATATTTTGAAGAGAGCCTTCTAAGTTATATTTTTGAGTTGGTCTTCGAGTGATCTAGCAACTGCTGTCTACCAATAATTCTTCCTTAAGTGGGAGGTTTTGGTCAGTCAATATCCATGTGGATTAATCATAGAGGTTGTCCTAGTTTGGAGGCTATTATTATTGGAGTGTTGTCCAATTATTCTAAGGAAGCATCGCACCAAAGGGAAGGCACACATCAACTGGTAATGCTTTTAACTTATATGATAGGTTTCTTTAATTGAGTTTTATAAACCTATGAGTATCTATGGAATGTTTCAACTTAAGTCATATCAATCATTTAATTTTAAATTTTGAAATTCTATCTTGCAAGTTTGCATGTTCAATTACTGTCTTAATTAACTACCAGAATTCGCGCGAGCTTTGCACAAAAGAACGAGAGAGAAATTCTTGGTCCCCATAATGTACGGATATCTGGTATAAGGGAGATGGGATGTTTTTGTTCCTGGGACTCCAACAACGTTTCATCCTTTTCTCAAGTGGGGACTTCACCGCGCGATGGTATTTAATGCGGTGTCTGATCATATCAGCTCCCTTGACTGATGAGTGAATTTACTTGATTGTCCTTGAAAATCTTTTGATAAGAATATCTACTGAGGTGGGGCTTCATCTTATAACAATAAGTTGATTTTCTAAAGTAATAACTTCTCCTGGAATGCTTGAGCTTGTCTTATGATGCGCTGGATCTTCTGAATTATTCAATGCCATGCAAGCTTTTTAACTTAGAAACAACAAAACCTTATTTCTGATATTTGAATCCAACAATCTCCCTCATTTTGTTGGTTTTGAGTGACCCTTAAGCACAATGATGATTTTTTCTCCCTCATAATATTATGTTGTTCTTAGATACTTCTATATTCTTGAATTTCTTGCAGCATGTTTACTTATCAAAGAAGATAGTACAACGCATAGTTATACTCAAAATATATAACAAGAAGATTTTCATTGATTAACTTTTGCTTTTTAACCAAGTTAAAAGCATTAAGATGATTACAAAAAGATACATGAGAATTACATGAAGAAAGCTATTCTATTTCATTTTTACAAAGTCATAATCTCCTTGCTTCTTTAGATCTTTAATAGGTCTATCAATCTCCATGGTTGTGTTTGCTGAGGTAGGATTCATTCATCTTTCCCAAATAGCTTTGAAGTTGTGTTTATCCTTCTCCATCCACTTAGTGCCAACAAGTTGCGCAAAATTTTTATCTTCATTTAGAGCAAAGAGTTGAATACATTCTTTAACAGTGGAAGCATTTGCTTGAAGAGGAGAAATTATCAGTTGAATCAACTTTGTGGCCTTGTTAGAGACCATTAGAATAGTGCTTTCAAGGATAAGAGTGAGATTTTTCTAAATCTGAATCCATTGAATATTCAGTCCATTTGCTAGATGTTAGAGATAGGGCACAATCTCACTATCATTTGAGTAGAAGGAATGAAGAGATAGATTTCCCAATGATCGCCTAAGGAGTTGACATTTGATTGCAAGTTTTAAATTTGATATTCAGCTTTACAATGATACTAGCTTAATCTTCCTCAATGGCATTGCAATGCTAGCATCGCAATCTTTGAGCTCATTAGAGATATCATCGCTGATCTAATTCTTATATGTAAAGGCATCTTCATTGACACTTTGAACAATGATGTCAATAGCCTTGATTACTTCAACACCAAACTCCTTTTTAGAATCTTAAATGGCTTTGAGAGTTTCTATTCTGAAGTTAGATAAGAATTTCATTATTTCTCCCAAGCTGTCTTAAATCTTCCCTTGCTACCATAAGCTAATCACATTTTACCTTCAAAGACCATTAATGTCATCTTTCATACCCAGAGAATACTCAATTTGACATCTCTCAATAGTTGTGCTAAGAGTGGATATACAATCAGCTATTTTCCTATGAAATTCTAGCCTATACATGAAGATTTCATCATATGTGAGCTCTATCCCTCTCTCTCCCAAAGCTATTCAATCATTCATGGCTAACAAGGTATCCCTTATATCGATGTAGTTATCCAACCTTGTCTCCTTCAGAGGCTGTAGATGTTGGATCAGCTAAAAAGAATTATGAAGCCATTGAAATTTTATTTACAAGTTAAATCAGGATTTGACCTTCCTTTGTCACCAGAGATACTCTTTTCAAGCTACCTATTGAAAGGCATAGCCTTGATATCCACTACTGAATCATTAAGTCGCAATGCCATAGTCAGTAGATCATCTAAGGTTTTCCCAATATGATGGAGGGAATTTACAGAATTAGAAGTTGATGTATTTTAATTTTTTCAATCAATGGTATCCCCAGAAATCAATCCTCTACTGCTCAGAGTTTCATCATTGTATATCCTTTGAGTGGATGAAATCTGACGGAGAATTAGAGCATGTGTGGGATCCACTAATTCTTTGGCTTCTTCTAAATTACTTTCTTTGTGTTTAGGTCTTGGTTTCCTTAACTTGATCAAATTTAGCCTTCATTTCCTCAGTACCCTCAATCTCTATAAAGTCATTCTCCTCTTCATCAGTAATCTCCTCCAATATAAATCTTTCCTCAGCTACCTTCTTCTTAGATGGAGTAATCTAGGGCACATTCTCAAACTCAGAGGTATTAATGATAAGTGTATGATTACATTTATTATCTTAGTATTTTTACTCATAAAATGATGTGGTTTAGAGTCATTTTATACTTCATATAAAAGATTTCACGTGGTATGAGTGAAATGATCAAAGATGGAATTCTATGCAAAAAGAGTGAAAAAGGTGCAAAAAGATGCGTGGAATGCAAGGAATTGGCTTAGGATAGAAGATGTCAAAGATCGGTAAAGTTGCAAAGAAGAATCATAAAGAAAAGCATACATCACAACCATGTTACAATCGTGATTCCTACTCGCAATTGGCCAAATCAAGATCGTGACTATCTATCATGATCGTGACTTATCATTCTTCACGAACAGTCAGTTACCAACTTACATTCACGATCATGACATGAATGTCACGCTCATGAATCGTGACGGGTTTGATCAACTCTTCTCAACTTCCAATTGCCAGATAAGAATGATATACAGCCATCAACTGTCAGACGAAGAGACACCTTTTGGAGACAATGTAACCATGAAAAAGTGCCTATCCATTGAAGATAAGGATGATATCTTGCATCCAATCACATTGAAGATGATGCAACCCTTCACCAATGGACATGACTATTTGTTTGGATAAACGTGACTTTTCACACTCTATAAATAGAGGTTCAAATCAACCATTTCATGCATGATGGTGCATGGAGAAAGTGCGGCAGCAGCATATGATAGATAGAGAGTGAAAGTTATATAGATTTCGCTAAGTTCAAAGTCTTAGAGAGAAAAATGTATAAGTGATTCGATTCTTATTTCAATCACTATATTTCTCCACAAATTCGAGCGATTGTTGTATGAGTGTAATTGCAAAGCACTTATCAATAAAATTTTATGTACTTCAACATTCATTTGTTCAATATTCATAAGGAATAGCATCCTAACAAAGGTTCTGTACGAGTCGAGACCGAATTTAAAGTAGACGTAGGAATTGCGGGAATTAACGACTCCCATTAAAGAGTGGATACAGTTTGATCAACTTTAGCTTTCACTTGCATACCTTACAACTTTACTTAGTTTTCTACTTATACTTTCTAATTCGAAGTTCATAATATGTCTATGTGTCATAACGAGTATTTCATCTTACGTCACTTATATTAATGAAGTTATATGCTTTCAAGTTAACTTTAAGAGTAGTTTCGGGGTTAACAAGATTGTGTATAATCACCGGATCTGTGTTTTTAACGCTATTTAGTGAGCCAACATTTTTGGAGTGGTAACTTGCTAAATATGGCTATGTGAGAGAGACCCATACTAAGCATAGTATTATTGTTGTTCAGGTTTTTATAAGTGTCATAATTCATTTACCCTAGATTTAGAAAAGTCATTTCATGTGTTGCTTTGCGGTGAATTATTAGATATTTGGGCATCTAGAATCGAGTTTGTTCAAGTTATCTAGTGCATAAAATATTCTTGATTATTTTGCATATTTTACTCCACTATACTTGTTCTTAGGGAATATCTATATGCTTTGCATCTTATCTAATCTATTCTTGCATCTGTCCATTCATCGGTCTACCATTCAAAACCTTTAACCTATTTTATTTTCTTATGTTCCGTAACTCTAGTTGATCCTTAGAACCGAATTCCTTCCCTGTGGGATCGATATCTTTTAAAACTACATCACAACTGTATACTTGTAGTTATCATCTTTTTTCTATTTGATAAGCGGTACTGACAACACCTATGCATATTTAGAATTTTTATATTATCAGTAGAAAAGTGACGAACAAGTTTTTGGCACCCTTGCCGGGGAAGGCAAGTGCGTTCTAGAGATCAAATATTGGGAGACTACGGTATGTTTTTATATTTTACATTTATTTCACTTATATATCTGTTTGTTGTTGCATTTTGTGTTTAAAATGTTTACTAACATGCATTGGGATAAGATTTGTGGTGATTACATGATTGATAACTTAATCGATACATGCATAAATGAAATTTGTCATGTTAGCAGTTGTATATGCATGTGACATGTTTAGATAATATTTGATTGGATCTAAAGTAATAGTTTATATAGATCATGCTAATTTGAGATATTTGTTTACTAAGAAAGATGCCAAACCTAGATTATTTAGGTGGATCCTTCTTTTGCAAGAGTTTGACTTAGAAATAAGGGATAAAAAGGGAAGTGAGAATATCGTAGCTGATCACTTATCTCGTTTAGAAGATGAAAAGAGACCTATAGGTGAAATTGGTTATATTAATGAACTTTTTCTAGATAAAAATCTTATGTCTATTAGACATACTATTAGTCTATGGTATACCAACTTTGCAAATTATTTAGTTACGCATATTTCACTCTCTGATTTAGATTCTAATGGTAAGAAGAAATTTCTCAAGGATATTAGATCATTTATGTGGGATGACCCTTATTTGTTTAAGGTTTGTGCCAACGGTATTATTCGTAGATGTATAGATGATACTAACTTTTCTTCAATTTTAAGTCATTGCCATGATAGCATATATGGAGGACATTTAAGAACAGTAAAAACTGCTGCTAAAGTTTTAGAGAGTGGGTTTTATTGGCCAACATTGTTTAAGGATGCTAGAGATTTTGTTCAGAATTGTGATAATTGTCAGAGAACAGGAAACATAAGTCGAAGAGATGAGATGCCATTGAAAAACATCTTAAAAGTGGGGCTTTATGATGTTTGGGGTATAGATTTCATGGGACCATTTCGTAACTCTAAAGATAATAATTACTTTCTTGTTGTAGTTGATTATGTTTCAAAATGGTTTGAGGATAGCGCATATAGTAAGAATGATGCTAAAGTAGTTGCTAAGTTTCTTAATCAATTATTTAGTAGATTTGGAGTTCCTAGGACCATAATTAGCGATGGAGGTTCACATTTCATCAATAAGACTTTTGAAAGCTTTTGTCTAAGTATGGAGTACATCAAAAGGTTACTACCCCATATCACCCTTATACTAGTGGGCAAGTAGAAATTTCTAATCGAGAAATTAAGTGGATTCTACTATCTTGAATTCTAGGAAGGATTGGTATACTAAGTTAAATGATGCATTATGGGCTTACATAATATCTTTTAAGATACCTATTTGTATAACACCCTACAAGTTGGTTTACTGTAATGCTTGTCATTTACCGGTAGAACTAGAGCATAAGGCTTTATGGGCTTTGTAGAATTTGAATATGGATTTACACAAAGCTGGTGAAAGATGAAAGTTGGATTTAGATGCGTTAGAATAACTATGTTTGTCATCATATGAAAATGCAAAGATCTATAAAGAGAAGACAAAATTGTGTCACGATGCAAAACTACGAGAAAAGAAGTTTAAGATTGGAGACAAAGTTCTATTATATAATTCCAAACTTCACTTATTCCCTGGAAAACTCAAATCTCGTTGGAAGGGACCTTACGAAGTTGTTCAGGTATTTGACAATGGAGCATTATAATTGAAACCTGAAAAAGGAGTAATATTTCGATCCAATGGCCAAAGATGCAAACCTTATCTCGAAAATAAATTAGAATAACAAGATGCTGATGTTCAAATACTATCTTCACCATAATCATTCCAGGTATGTAAATAGTGAATATTTATTATTTATATTTAATACATTTGTTTTTCTTAGTTTTTCTAAGTACTAAGTCTAAAAATTGAAGAAATAGAAGGATTAAAGAAGGTCACGACCACGACTATAGATCGCGCTCATGAAGTTATACAGCAAAACCTTCTATTCCTATTTTGAAGGAAATCATGATCGCGATATGCCTTCACAATCGTGACATGGGAGAAAATATGACCGTTGCAGATTGTGATTAACACATGACAGATGGCTACAACCGCCATTAACGCCTAGTTTGAAGAGAAAACAGCTATATTGACTATTTTGACCAATCAGAGACCTACTAGAACTCTATATAAAGGTTTAGATTGAACCCATAACCCATAACCTTCTTACAAGTCTTTCTCAAGTTCTAATTCTTTCACAAACATCTCTATTCTTCTACAATTGACAACCTTTTCAAACTTTACTTCAAAAACAATCATGCCTCGTGTTAAGCAAATCGCAACCAAAAAAGAGAACTCCCAAATTATCAATACGGTTATCCTTTTCTTATCCGAACATGTGAGGAAGGGAAAAGATTTCAATTTCTAAACAAATTAGAGATAACCGGCATGATCTTTCTTAACTTGGTTTTCTTGGAGATGTTGGGCCTCCATGAGTAGATGGGAATGTATATCTCGGACCTTGGATTAAGCAAATTTGTGGGCATGCGATTTCCACAAAATCACGAGTGGATTTTGGAATGTCTTGCGACATTTGACTTTGAAGACAACAGGAAGAGGGTTATTCAATTTTGCCACCGAGGAAAACAGTATACCATCATAAGAGATATGATGAATACTTGGTTCGGTTTTGAAATTGAAAATTCATCAAGTATGACGCATTCGTTTCAAGCAAATTAGGTTTGGGCAGATTTGAAGGGTAAGCGAGTTTTCGATCCTAAAAATTCCCCAAATAAATTGATTAAGGACGGATGTATTCTCCTACTCCACAAATACCTTGCCACTTCGGTATTTTGTTGGGTGGAGAACACGAAGGTTCAAAAGAGGGATTTGTTTATTCTCTATTGTGCAATGAAGAAGCAAAAAGTAGAGTTTGTGGATATCATATGGGATATGATGAAGAAAAACTGAACAAGCTTGAGGGACAAGATTGGGGTGGCCGAAATTATAACCACCATTGTAATGGGAGAGCGAAAAGAACTTCCCTTTGTTCAATAACCGAGTGAGTATTTTCAATATATGGCTGGGAATTACTTGAAAAATACCGAACTTCTTCAAGAGAATTATGGTATCTTTTCTTTCTACTCCTACTCCAACCGAACAAGGAAACTAATCTCAACTCATGAGGACACTTCCACCGGCCGACCCGATCCAATTGCTAGACATCGTCCTAGCAAAGCTCCAATGAATGAAGAGGAAGATGAAGAAGAAGAAGCACCGGAAGATTGGAAGGTGGATATGTAGCAAAAGCTAGACAATTGCCAAGAGGAACTTGGAGTAATGAAGAAAGACATGAAAATTCTAAAGAAGAGTAATAAGTCGATGCTTCGAAAATTACTATCATTCATTAGAAAACAAAATTGTCAATTTACTCCTAGTCCCCCAGATTCTCCTTCACAATAAACTGGTTTACTCTTTTCTTTTCTTTTTCAAATTTTCGACTAGTTGTTTGTTTTGCGATTCGCGTTTTTTTTGTTTCTAGTTAAGTCTCTCACAATGAGAACATTGTGTTCACTAGTGTGGGGGGGCACTTGTATAAAATCCCGAAAATCCAAAAAAATCAAATAAAATTAAAAATTGAAGAATGAAAAATTTTCTTGATTTTGTGCTGTTTATACCTTATCCATACCTATACTATACTAACATATGTTTCAAGGTTATTGTGAGTGTTAGGTATTAAAAGTTCGATGTTGGTGCAAATTTCGAACAAAAAAGAAATTTTTGTTTCGAGTATGAGCGCACGTTGAGAGTGTGAGCGCTTTAGTAGATTGGCACAACATTTATCATTTGGCAAGGATGAGTGGCGAGTAACATTCAATAGCAACATTCCAAGTAATTTTCGATATATATTTCAATGTAACATGAATTAGTATAAGTTATATAATTTTAGTTTAATGCTACTGATAAGTTTTGAGTGGAGTAATATCTAGTAGTGTTCTTACTATGAGTTTTGTATGCTATTCTCGAATACGTCCTATAAGTAGAGTGTGTCTAAAGTATAGGGAAACTATAGCCATAATACTTTGAAAGTGATCAATAAAGGATGAGGGTATTGAGAAAAGAAAATCAAAAGAAAGAGAGGATAACCAATGAGTTATGCAAAAGGTGAGGAATGGTACGGAGCAGAAACTGCAACCATTCAATGAGTGAAAAAAAGAAAAAGTAGCATAGAAAGAAAAATGGGTGCAAAGTACAAATCTGTACTTCAAAAACATATGCTTAAAAATGAGAGAAAGTGGTATGGAGCATAAAATGCAGCCACTAAAAAAAGGGGAGAGTGGTATGGGGCATAAAATGCAACTAAGAGTGTTTACCATCCTAGGTTACCTAAAAATGCCTTGAGATCAATCTTTTCACAGTGTGCTCCTTTTGTCCTTTATACTTTATACTAAACTTGAGAGAAGGAAATATTCGAGCGAGCATATAAAGCTTATATAAAGACGCAATTCAGTTAGCCCTCCATTAAGTGTAAAGGTATGCAACTAGACTACATAAATTGCACATTACTAATTTGTGGAAAATTTCGTATACTTTACTTGAATCATATGCAATGTGGGAATGTGGAACTCATTACAATAGTCTTTCGCCAAATGAGGTACGAACTTGAATTACTATTGTATACACTTCTGTTATGTTTACCTTGAGGACAAGGAAAAAGTTAAGTGTCGGGGTGTGATGAGTGTATAATTACACTTATTATCTTACTATTTTTACTCATAAAACGATGTGGTTTAGAGTATTTTATACTTCATATAAAAGATTTCATGTGGTATGTAGTTTCTTTTTATACAAGTGTAGAAACTAGGTGAATCTTGGGAGTGAAATGATCAAAGATGGAATTCTATGCAAAAAGAGTGTAAAAAGATGCGTGGAATGCAAGGAATTGGCTTAAGATAGAAGTTTTCAAAGATCAGTAAAGTTGCAAAGAAGAATCATGAAGAAAAACATAAGTCACAACCATGTCACGATCGTGATTCCTACTTGTGATTGGCCAAATCACAATCACGACTATCTATCACGATCACGGCTTATCATTCTTCACAAATAGTCAGTTACCAACTTACATTCACGATTGTGACATGTATGTCATGCTCGCGAATCATGACGGATTTGATCAACTCTTCAAAACTTCCAACCGCTGGATAAGAATGATCAACCACCATCAACTGTCAAACAAAGAGACACCTTTTCGAGACAATGTAACCATGAAAAGGTGCCTATCCATTGAAGATAAGGATGAAATCTTGCATCCAATCACATTGAAGATGATGTAACCCTTCACCAATGGACATGACTATTTGTTTGGATAAACGCAACCTTTCACACTCTATATATAGATGTTCAAATCAACTGTTTCATGCATGATGATGCATGGAGGAAGAGCGGTAGCAGCATATGATAGATAGAGAGTGAAAGTTATATAGATTTCGCTAAGTTCAAAGTGTTAGAGAGAAAAATGTATAAGTGATTCAATTCTTGTTTCAATCACTAGATTTCTCCACAAATTCAAGTGATTGTTGTATGAGTGTAATTGCAAAGCACTTATCAATAAAATTTTATGTTCTTTAACATTCATTTGTTCAATATTCACAAGGAATAGCATCCTAACGGAGGTTCTGTATGAGTCAAGACCGAATTCAAAGTACACGTAGGAATTGCGAGAATTGATGACTCCCATTAAAGGGTTGATACAGTTTGACCAACTTTAGCTTTCACTTGCATACCTGACAACTTTACTTCGTTTTCTACTTATACTTTCTAATTCAAAGTTTATGATATGTCTGTGTGTCATAACGAGTATTTCGTCTTACGTCACTTATATTAATGAATTTATATGCTTTCAAGTTAACTTTAAGAGTAGTTTTGGGGTTAACAAGATTGTGTATAATAACTAGATCTATGATTTTAACGTTGTTTAGTGAGCCAACATTTTTGGAGTGGTAACTTGCTAAATATGGCTATGTGAGAGCGACCCATACTAAGCATAGTATTATTGTTGTTCAAGTTATTATAAGTGTCATAATTCGTTTACCCTAGATTTAGAGAAGTCATTTCATGTGTTGCTCTGTGGTGAATTATAGGATATTTGGACATCTAGAACCGAGTTTGTTGAAGTTATCTAGTGCATAAAACATTCTTGATTATTTTGCATATTTTACTCCACTATACTTGTTCTTAGGGAATATCTATATGCTTTGCATCTTATCTAATCTATTCTTGCATCTGTCCATTCATCAGTCTACCATTCAAAACCTTTAACCTATTTTATTTTCTTTTGTTCCGTAACTCTAGTTAATCCTTAGAACAGAATTCCTTCCCTATGGGATCGATATCTTTTAAACTACATCGCAACTGTATACTTGCAGTTGTCATCATTTTTCTATTTGATAAGCGGTAATGATAACACATGTTCATATTTAGAACTTTTATATTATCAATAGAAAAGTAGCGAACAATCAACATTTTCTAATGATCAAACTCCCAATTCAATGACCATTGTCCTTCTTATCTCATCTTCTTGAAGAGCGTTGAGAAAGGGATCATCTTCAGGTATAATTTGGTTAATATTGGACATAGTCTTCCCATCCTTTGATAGAGATAGTCTTCCCATCTTTTGAAAGAGACTTCTTTACACTTTCTTCAACTAGTTCACTCATGACTTGCTAGGTAATGGATGATACAATAGTAAGAGGATTTTGAAATTTTGGAGATGGAGTTTTCTTTGGAGTTACTGGTTTGAATGGAGGAGTGTTAAGTGGTGCTTTGAATAAATGTGAGGGATCAAACACCACAAGTTGCTTATCCAGGGGAGGGGATTTGGGCTTCTCAATAGATTCATGCCCTTTTTTAGATTCAAAAGTGTTCTCTCCATTTATTCGAGACCCCAATGTCTCTCTTTCATGCTTTTCTTCTTCAAAGATGATGAAAGAAGTGGGATTCTCTATTTTGGAGCAGGAAGATAAAAATATGCAAGAAGAGATTTTATCTCTAAATCATAATCTACTGAAGACCCTTCCCAGATATCCCCACTATAATAAACATCTGATTCTCCAGCGGCGCTCAAATCCTTCATCTTGGAAGTAAATTCCTCAAGACCAGGAGGCTTTTTCATCATTACAAGCATACATCTTTCTTTTGCCAGATCTGCAATAATCTTAATTGTGTCATTCTCTTTCTTGGTGGAAATGTCACTTGCAAACTAAGATTTAACGCCTTAATCATCTAATCTCTTTCTGGATCATTATCATCCACCACTGATTCTCCATAAGACTTCTTGCTCTTCTTTCCTTTCCTTCTTTGCTTCTTCTTTGGTTCCTCTTCCTTAATTTCCTCTGGTAACTCTCCTTCTTTTTGTTTTGGGAACTTCAGCAAGATTAATTGCAGGTTCTCTCTTTCTCTTTGGAGATGGATCTTAAGAGTTTCAGTGTCCCCCCCTTTAGCTAGCATACTCTCCTTCTCCTTTTGCTTTCTTACTTTATCTATTCTGATGGCTTCTTCTCTATCCCATTCCATGTTATAATCCACCTTTTTTGAAAGTCTCGCTCACAATTTCACTACCCATGCTTCCTTCTTCTTCGAAACAATTAACTTCATAGGAAGTAGAATTCTACTAATGAATCCTCCTAAGGTGTAATTATGATTCAGCATATGTTGGATGATTATCATTGGCCCATTGACGGTCTTTCCTTCTACTAGATAGAACAACATTTGTTGAGTGAAGTTTTTGTAATAGAAGATGAGCCATGAGAAACTGCAAACACTAGGAACTTGAGGCATGTGGGTGCTTATCTTCTCACCAAACCATCCTTCTGGCATGTAAGCTAATTTTTTTATTAGATAATGATTTTCAATCCCTCTTCTCAATGCAATACCTCCATCTTTAAGGTTGAGCAGCTTTGCAAGGTAATTGAGAGTGATGGAGATCTCCTTTCCTTTGACTTATATCTTTGACGGGTTATAAAAGTGGGATTTGACCTATATCAGACAGGTACAAAGGTCTTTTAAGGGATTTGGATAATAACTGGGTTTGATCTTTTGGGAGCCATGCTTAGAGAGAGGAGTTTAGAAGATGAGATGAAAAGATTTTTGGTTAAATTTTTTTGAAGATGAACAGTTGATGAGATATTTTCTTTAGAAGGGTAATAGAGTACTTTACTCTATTATAAAATAGTGACGGCTACGGCATTTGTTGTTAAAACTTATGTAGGTTTTATAGGTGTAAGTTATGGTAGAATTTGAATGGTTTTTACTATAGATTTGGAATTATTTTGGGCTTTTAAATTTTGAATTTGGTAACTATTTGTAGGTAATAACTTTTGATGTGGAACAGAGGAAGATAATCCAGATGGACTCTTTATTCCAAGTAATCTTGAAATTACCCATTCTTGTGAGGTATTTATCTTTTGCTGGACCGTATTCACACAGAATTACTCATACCAATTTCTCCTCTAAGGTAGACAAATTGATCTTTACTGAGGGGTTTAGTGAATATATCAGCTCTCTAATCTTCAGTGGATATATATACAAGCTTAACATCCTTTTCAATACAAGGTCTTTGATGAAATGATGTCGCATGTTGACATGTTTCATTCTATTATGCTAGATAGGATTTTTGGATAAATGTATAGTGCTCTTGTTGTCGCACAGGACTTCAATGCAATCTAACTTAATGCCATAATCTTCAAGTTGTTGCTTTATCTAGAGGACTTGTGCGATACAGCTACCTGCTGCCATATATTTTGCCTTTTAGTGTGGATATGGTGACAAAGGTTTGCTTCTTACTATACCGTGATACAATGCAGTCTCCAAGAAAGTGACATCCTCTAGTTGTGCTTTTCCTTTCGAGTTGATCTCTTCCATAATATGCATTTGTGAATCCTTTTAATGAGAAATCTCTATTGCTGGGATACCATAAACCAGTATCTATGATTCCAAGAAGATATCTCAAAATTCTTTTTACTTCACTAAGATGAAATTCTCAGGGATAACTTTGATATCTTACACAATAGCATATAGCATAGTGGATGTTTGGTTTGCTAGTTGTCATATATAATAATGATCTAATCATCCCTTTAAAGAGCTTTTAGTCAACCTTTTTTCCATCTGAATCTTTACTAAGAGTTGTGTTTAATGCGATAGGGTTGACATATCTTTTCCTTCTTCCATCCCGAACTTCTTAAGTATTTCTTTAGTATACTTTGCTTGATTGATGAATATTCTATTTGAACTTTGCATAATTTGAAGACCGAGGAAAAATGTCATTTCTCCCATCATAGACATATCAAATTCATTCTTCATCTGAGAACTAAATTCTGCATAGTTTATCATTAGTGGCACCAAATATGATGTCATCAACATATATTTAAACCAGAAAAATATCCATGTTTCTCCTTTTGATGAATAGTGTTGTATCTATTTTGCCTTTGATATAACCTTTAGAGATGAGGAAACTTGTTAACCTTTCATACCAAGCCCTAGGAGCTTGTTTAAAACCATATAAAGCTTTCTTTAGCTTGAAGACAGGGTAGGGATGCTTTGAATCTTCAAATCCAGGTGATTGCTTTACATAAAATTCTTATGCTATGACTCCATTGAGAAATGCACTCTTAACATCCACTTGATAAATTTTGAAGCACATATGAGATGCAAAAGTACAAAGGATTCTGATAGCTTTAAGATGAGCCACGGGAGCAAATGTTTCATCATAATAAATTCCTTCTTGTTGATTATATCCCTGAGCTACAAGCATTGCCTTGTTTCAAACTACATTTCTATCTTCATCAAGCTTATTTCTAAAGACCCATTTAATTTCAATGGTGGATTTGGTGCTGGGACAAGATCCTAGACATCATTTCTAGTAAATTGATTTCGTTCCTCTTGCATAGCCATTAGCCAACTTTCGTCATGTTCTGTATCTTCAAACTTCTTAGGCTCAATCATAGATACCAAGGCTAGATCACTTGTCATTTTACTGAGTTAACCTCTGGTGTATACAAGATTTTGGGTTACATCAAGGATAATTCATTCTGGATGATCCTTCTTTGTCCTTATCTCCTTTGGAAGATCTACATGAAATGGATCTTCTTTCGCTGAAGTTGGTGGTTCTCCTTGAGCTCCATTTGAGAAGTTTAGCTCAAAAGGCTTATCTTTGGTTGAAGGCTCTCCCAGTTCTTGAGTAGAGGATGATTTTTGTGAGATATGCTCTTCTTCATCCAATGAACCACTTCTCTTACCTGCATGGTTAGTTTCATCTAAATCTACTTGTACAGATTCTTCAAGAGAAGTTATTCTTTTAACTAAGACTCTGCTTTTCTATATGTTGAGTAACCAAGAAAAAATGCCTCATCAGATTTAGGATCAAATTTACCCAACTGTTCTTTACTTTTAAGTACAAAACATTTACATCCAAATGCCTTGAAATATCAATTTTTGGGTCTTTTCCCTTTCCAAAGCTCATAGGGTGTTTTATTAAGTACAACTCTAATATTGACTTTGTTAAGAATATAGCAATTTGTGTTAACTTCTTCAGCCCAAATGTACTTAGGTAAATTATTATCATTCAGTATAGATCGAGCCATTTTAACTATAGTTTTATTCTTTCTCTCAACAACTCCATTTTGTTGTGGAGTGTGAGGAGTAGAAAAGTTGTGCTCAATACCTCTGGTGTCATAGAATCTAGAATATAGCTTATTTTTTAATTCTCTACCATGGCTGCTTCTAATTTTTGAAAGCAAAACATTTAGTTCAACTTCAACTCTATTGCATAGTTTAGAGAAACCCTCATAGGCTTCATCCTTGCTACTAAGCAAGACAACCCATGTATACCTGGAATAGTCATCCATTATTACCATGGTATATCTGTATCCACCCATGTTAGAGGTTGAAAAGGGCCAAACAAATCTATATGTACAAGTTCAAGAATTCTTTTTGAAGAAAAATTAGATTTATATGTAAAGCTCTTTTTAAACTATTTACCATATTGGCATGCATTACATAAATGATACTTTTCAAAGTTTAAACTTGGTAGACCCTCAACAAGTTTCTATTTGACTAGTTTGGTCAGAAGATTCATGTTAGCATGTCCCAATCTTCTGTGTCATAGCTAGGATTCTTCCTTTTTATATATCAAACAAATATCTTTCTTAGACTTATTAGTTACATTAATGATGAACACATTATTAATTCTAGGCACGTAAAGAATAGTTTGATTTGTCTTATAATCAATGATTGAGCATCCTTTTGAGTTAAAGATAACTTTTCTTCCTTGGTCGCAGAGTTGAGCTACACTCAAAAGATTAAGCTCTAGGCCATCTACTATGGAGACTTCTTCTATCTTGATTTCAAATCATATTGTTCCTTTTCCAATGATCTTTCCTTTCTTGTTGTCTCCAAAGCTTACATTCCCATATCTTTTGCATTCAAGAGAAATGAATAATCATTCATCTTTTGTCATATGTCTTGAGCATCCACTATCAATATACTAGAGTTATTGACCATTTGTGGACCTAAGACTTACTTGCAAAAGAAAATTATTAGATTCTTCAAACCCAGTTTCCCTTGAGTTCGGATGCATTATAAACTAAGTCAGGCTAAGTATATTCATCATAATATCCATTCTTGTGTATGCATACAGCAGTAGTGTGGTTCTTCTTTCCATAAAAGTAGCAGTGAAGATTGAATACCTTCTGCTATTGAGGTTGTGGAGGATGACACAGATCAAATGGCTATTGAATTGGTTGCTTTTGAGAAAACAGTCTTCTTATGTTGGGAAATAGCCTTTGGTTTCTCTTTTAACTGTTCTCTCTTTTTTAGGAAGTGTTGATTTCATAATGATAGTTGTAATTCTGAGGAATCCTTTGACTAGATTCTAGGGTAAATTTCAAAAACATGCCTTGTGGAATTTTTATCACAAAAACATGCCCTATGGTTATAACATTTAACAAAATAAAGATTTTCAATTTTTAATTACGTCATAAAGGGGGTAATCTTACCAATTTTGAACTGAATTTTTGCAGCTTATTTAATAAAAATACAATACACTTTAATAATAAAATTTAGAATTTTTTTGAGAAGCGTAAATATTTTTTTAAATTTAAATGTGATAACAACTTTACAAAAATCATAATAAAATGAAGAATTATCGAAAATTACTCAAATTTTGATGTATAATTTTTAAATGATATGGTTAAATTATAGGAATGTTAAATTGATTGAAATAGCTCCTTTAACACTGTTGTTTTTAATGGAAAAAATGATGTTATCCTCTTTTTGCTAATGATTAAAAATTACAGGGCATGTTTTTGAAAAAATTTACATAAGGCATGTTTTTGAAAATGAGTGAAACCACAGGAGATGTTTTGAATTTTACCCTAGATTTTAAGCTATGTTTTTTAGGCAGAACCTTTTTCTGATCTCCCTTCAGAGTAAAACTTATCTTTTGAGTTTGTTCATTCTTCTGAATGTTGATTATATCAGGCAAAGTTATCTTTCCTAACATATGTCATTCAATCATCATTACTTTTCTATTGAGTTTTGCAGTATTAACTCTATCCAACACCAACTCCTTCTGGTGCTTTTCTACATCGGTTTCTAGTTCCATTTATCTTTTGTAAAGTGCATTCGTTGTGTTATCTCTAGTTTTATTCTGAATGCACAAGTCCTCAAAATCTTCTTCAAGAAGTTTCACGTGCTTCTTGTTTTTCTTTACCATCTTGTAGATTTTCATAATTACTTGCATGGTTTTATCATGAAGTGTTAAAGTTAGAGTTTACCTCATCATTTTGGCAAGACTGGTTTTGAGAAGGTTGATTTTGATGACGAGATCCTCTCTATGTTATCATCATCTAACTCAATGATTGACACCATATCATCTGTGGCCATGAAACAAATTTGAGCAGTCTCTTTTTCACTTGTAGAAGAATCAGAAGAATTTTCATTCTCACAATCACTCCATGTGACCACCATTGCTTTTCTGCTTCTATCTTTCTTTAGCTTTGGACAGCTTGATTTGATGTGTCCTTCTTGATGGCACTCAAAGCATGTGATATTCTTTGAGCTTTCTCCTCTGGGTTTATCTTTTAGAAGTTCTGATTTTGGCTTTTGAAAAGTCTTTCTTTTGATATTCTGGATTTTGAGGAAGACCTCACTTCTTTTGGAACTTTTGAAGAATTCTTGAATTCTTTTTCATGAACTTTCTTAACTACCCGGCGAGTGATAAGTGTATAATTACACTTGTTATCATAATAATTTTACACATTAAACACCATGGTTTAAGTCATTTTTATACTTCATATAAAAGATTTCACGTGGTATGTAGTTTTTTTTTATGCAAATGCAAGTACTAGGTAAATCTTGAAAGTAAAATGATTAAAGTTGGAAATCTATGAAAAAAGAGTGAAAAGGTGTAAAAAGATGCGTGGAACTTAAGGATTTGGCTTAAGATTGAAGCTGTCAAAGATCAGTAAAGTTACAAGAAGGATTCTGAAGAAAAACACAGTTCACGGTCGCGACAACCATTTGCGGTCGCAACTTAGTATTCTTCAGAACAGAAAGTTGCCAACCAAGTATTCACGGTCGCGACATGTACTTCCCGGTCGCGACATTGACTATTTTTTTATCAACTCTTCTCAACTATCAACCGCTAGATAAGAACAATCAATCACCATCAACTACCAAACGAAAAGACACCTTTTGGAAGTTAACCAATGATGAAAAGGTGTCTTTCAATTGTGCATAAGGATAAAGCTTCTCATCCAATCACAATGAAGTGATGCAATCTTTCGCCAATGGACACGACTCTTCATTTGGATAAACGCAACCCTTCATACTCTATAAATAGGGTTCCAAACTCACCAATTTCTAGGAATAAGTGGTGGATAAAGTGGTGCATGGCATGGTAGACGTGTGTGCATAGATAGAGAATAAAAATATCTAGATTTCGCTACATTCGTAAGTGTTAGCGAGAAAATGCATAAGTGATTCAAACCCTATTTCGATCACTAGATTTCTCTACATATTCGAGCGATTGTTGTATAAGTGTAATTACAAATCACTTATCAATAAAAGTTTTTGTTCTTCAATATTCGTTTGTTCGATATTCACAAAGAATAGCATCTTAGCGGAGGTTCTATACGAGTCAAGACCGAATTCATGCAGATGCAAGAATTCAGGAATTGACGACTCCCATTAAAGAGTGGATACGATTTGATCAACTTTAGCTTTCACTTGCATACCTTACAACTTTGCTTTGCTTTTTACTTATACTTTCTATTTCGAAGTTTATGATATGTCTATGTGTCATAATGTGTATTTAGTGTTGAGTCTTTTATATTAATCAAGTTATATGCTTTTGAGTTAACTTTAAGAGTAGTTTTGGGGTTAATGAGATTGTGTATGATCACTGGATCTGTGATTAT
>CATIWQ010040697.1:0-32226 GCA_949673415.1 Euphorbia schlechtendalii
CTTTCATACCTATATTTACTCATATTTCATTCTAACCCTCCTATCCAAACAAACTATACATTATTTTATTTTCTTTTTATCTTATCTTCCTTGTTGATCTTTAGAACTAGCCCTTCCCTGTGGGATCGATATCTTTTAAAATTACATCGCAACTATATACTTGCAGCTATCACCATTTTTCTATTTGATAAGAGATACTGACAACACCGATATTTTTCGTGAACAAGTTTTTGGCACCGTTGATATATAGCCGAATCTTGTGAACAAACTATTAGACTTATCAGTAGGAAAGTGGCGAACAAGTTTTTGGCGCCGTTGCCAGGGATGGCAAGTGCGTTCTAGAGATCGAATTGTCCGGGGAAGGTAATTATATTTAATACGTTTGTTTTTCTAAGTTTTCCTAGGTACAAAGTCTAAAATTTGAAGAATTAGAAGAATTAAAGAAGTTCACGACCGTGACATACATCTCGCGCTCATGAAGTTATACAGCAAAACTTTCTGTTCTTGTTTTGTAGGAAATCACGATCGCGACAGGCCATCACGATCGCAACATGGGCCCTAGATTCTCTTCTCAATAAAATCAGGTTTATTCTTTTCTTACATTTCTTTTTCATATTTTTAGACTAGTTTTTAATTTTTGATTTTTATAATTTCTCACAATGAGGACATTGTGTTCTTTAGTGTGGGGGGGCATTTGTAGAAATCCAGTAAAAAGAATTGAATAAAAATGAAAAATTGAAGAATTTTAAAATTTTGTTGATTTTCATGACATTTATACATTATCATTTCTTATACTTTACTAACATTTGTCCAAGGTTATTGTGAGTGTTAGGTATTTACAAGTCTGATGTTAGTGTAAAACTTGAGAGCATATTGAATTTGAGCATTATTAGCACAACATTTATCAATTTTGGCAAGGATTAGTGGTGAGTAACATTCAAGAGCAACATTCCAAGTAAGTTTCAATTTATATTTCAATGCAACATGAATTAGTATAAGTTATATAGTTGTAGTTTAATGCTTCCGATAAGTTTAAGTGGAGTAATATCTAATGGTATTCTTCCTATGAGTTTTATATGCAAATCTTGAATAAGTCCTATAAGTATTAAGTGTGTTTAAAGTATTAGGAAACTATAGCCATAATACTTTGAAATTGATCAATAAAGGATGAGGGTATTAAAGAAAATATCAAAAGAAAGAGAAGATAACCAATGAGTTATGCAAAAGGTGAGGAATGGTACGGAGCAGAAACTGCAACCATTCATTGAGTGAAAAAAAAAGAAAAGAAAGCATAGCATGAAAAATGGGTGTAAAGTACAAAGTACTTCAAAAACATATTCTTAAAAGAAAAAAATAAGAGAGTGATATGGAGCATAAAATGCAACCACTGAGAGTGTTTTATCATCCTATGTTACCTAAAAATGCCTTGAGAGAAATTAATCAAAGTGATCTTTCTATGTCCTTTATACTTTTCACTATGCTTAAGAGAAGGTAATATTCGAGTATGCATATAACGCTTATATGAAGATGCGATTCGGTTGACTCTCCATTAAGAACAAAGGTATGCAACTAAGCTATATAAATTGAACATTACTAATTTATGGGAAATTTCGAACTTCTACTTGAAATCTTTTGCAACGTGGAATGTGGTACTCACTGCAATAGTCTTTCGCCAAATGAGGTAGGAACTTGTTTACCAATTTATACACATCTGTTGAATTTACCTTAAGGATAAAGTAAAAGTTAAGTGTGGGGGTATGATAAGTGTATAATTACACTTAATATCATATCAATTTTATACACTAAGCACTATATTTTAAGTCATTTTTATACTTCATATAAAAGATTTCACGTGGTATGTAGTTGTTTTTTATACAAATGCACATACTAGGTAAATCTTGGGAGTAAAACGATCAAAAGTGGAATTCTATGAAAAAAGAGTGAAAAAGGTGTAAAAAGATGCGTAGAACTCAAAGATTTGGCTTGGGATCGTAGCTGTCGAACATCGGTGAAGTAGTAAGGAGAATTTTGAAGAAAAAGGCAATTCACGATCGCGACAATCATTCGAGGTCATGACTTGTTCTTCTTCAGAACAAAAGTCTGCCAATTAAAGATTCACGATCACGATATGTATATCGCAGTCACGACATGGATGATTTTCTAATATTATCTTCTTAACTACCAACCGTTAGATAAGTATGATCAACAGCCATCAACTACCAATGAAAAGACACTTATCAGGAGTCAACCAATCATGAAAAGGTGCCTATCCATTGTGGATTATATCAAAGCTTCTCAACCAATCACAATGAAGAGATGCAATTATTCATAATGGGCACAACCCTACGTTTAGATAGATGCAACCCTCCGAACTCTATAAATAGGGCTCCACAATTCACAGATTTCGGGGGTCATAGTGCACCAAAGTGACACCAAAAGAGAGGAGAACATTAGAGTGCAATTATAGGGTTACATATAGTGTGTGTAGATAGAGAGTTCGCTACGTTCATAAGCGTTAGTGAGAAAATGTTTAAGTGAATTGAATCCTTGTTTCGATCACTAGATTCTCTCTATTCTTGAGCAATTGTTGTATAAATGTACTTGCAAATCACTTGTCAATAAAATTTTTCGTTCTTTAATATTCGTTTGTTTGATATTTATAAGGAATAACATCCTAGCGGAGGTTCTATACGGGTTGAGACCGAATTCAAAGCAGACATAGGAATTGCGGGAATTGATGACTCCCATAAAAGAGCGGATGCAGTTTGATCAACTTTAGCTTTCACTTGCATACTTTACAACTTTTCTTTGCTTTCTACTTATACTTTCTATTTCGATGTTTGTGATATGTCTATGTGTCATAATGCGTATTTCGTGTTAAGTCTTTTATGTTAATCAAGTTATATACGTTGGAGTTAATTTTAAGAGTAGTTTCGGGGTTAATAATATCGTATATAATCATTGGATCTGTGATATAACATTGTTTAGTGAGCCAACATTTTTGGAATGGTAACTTGCTAAATGTGGCTATGTGAGAGCGACCCGTACTAAGCATCGTATTGATGTTGTCCAGGTTTATATGATAGTCTTAATTCGTTTGCGCTAGATCTCGAAAAGTCATTGCATGTATTGCTCTGCGGTGAATAATTGAACATCTGAGTATTTAGAACCGAGTTTATTAGATTAGTTTAGTGAATTGTAACATCTTTGTTGAACTTGCATGTTTTCTCTGCTTTCCTTATTTCGTAGGGAAAAATTATATATTTAGATTCTCTAATCTTTCATACCTATATTTACTCATATTTCATTCAAACCCTCCTATCCAAACAAACTATACATTATTTTATTTTCTTTTTATCTTATCTTCCTTTTTTATCTTTAGAACTAGCCCTTCCTTGTGGGATCGATATCTTTTAAAACTACATCGCAACTGTATGCTTGCAATTATCATCATTTTTCTATTTGATTAGAGATACTGACAACACCTATATTTTTCGTGAACAAGTTTTTTGCACCATTGATATATAGCCGAATCTTGTGAACAAACTATTAAACTTATCAGTAGGAAAGTGGTGAATAGTAAGGTGAAGGAATTTGGGAGAAAAGAAATTAAGGTTTGAATGCTTCTGAATCGATTTGAATTCACAAAAGCAAGTAAACTTCTCTCTTCAAATCTTCTGCTTTTAAGAACAAGTAACTTCTCTCCGGGGTACGTGGCATTTCCTCAGCTCAAGATGAGAATCAACGCTGAGATTAAACCTTGATTAATTGCCTTAGTAAAATGGTGAGTATTGAAGAAAATGGTTCCACTTCAAACGCACATATATTTGAAAATGTAGAATTTGATTTTAACCGCGAAACTGTTCCTCATGCCGTTACTTTAAAATATTGATGGTGTTATCCACGTGTCTTCTCCTAGCTGAGTTAAGGCTTAATCTTCAATACTTAGCCAAATTTCAAAAATTTTTATTCTTCTTCTTCTTCAACGTGGATTCACCATACCAATTAACTGCCTCAGAGTATTGAATTTCTCTTTGAGCAATGGTTTCGTGAAAATGTCAGCATGCTGTTGCTCAGAAGGAATATACTCTAGCTTGACATCTCCTCTTAGCACATGATCTCTAATGAAGTGATGTCTAATGTTGACTTGCTTCATCCTGCCATGTGGAATAGGATTTTTTTGGATAGGTCAATTGCGCTCTTATTGTCACACATAACTTCGAGGCAATTTAACTTTATACCCTAATCTTCTAGTTACTTCTTAATCCATAGCAGTTGTTCTATACAACTTCCTGCGATCATGTACTCAGCTTTAGATGTACTCAGCGTGATAGAAGTTTGCTTCTTTCTGTATCATGAGACAAGACAATCTCCAAGGAAAAGACATCCTCCTATTGTACTCTTCCTATCGAGCTTGTCTCTTCCATAATTAACATCTGTGAATCCCCTAGGAGTGAAATCAGTGCATTTGGGATACCATAGACTTGCTTCAATCAAGCCTTACATGTACCTGGGAAGTCTCTTAATAGTTGCTAAATGAGATTCTCTAAGATCATCTTGATAACGAGCATAGTAGCACACAACATACTATATGTCTGGCTACTTACTGTAAGATAAAGAAGAAAACCAATGATTCCTTTGTAGAACTTTCTATCTACAGGTTTTCCAGCTTCATCTTTACTTAAGATAGTATCAGTGGCCATGGGAGTGGACATTGGCTTTGAATGCTCCATGTCAAACTTCTTCAAGACTTCTCTGGCATACTTTACTTGACTGATAAAGATTCCTTCTTCAATTTTCTTAATTTGAAGACCAAGGAAAAAGTTTATCTCTCCCATCATGGACATTTCAACTCTTTTTTCATCTGCTTGTTGAATTCTGTGTATAGTTTCTCATCAATTACTCCAAATATGATATCATCGACATATATTTGGAACAACAACACATCTTCTTTTCTACGCTTGATAAATAGAGTTGTATTTGCTTTTCCTCTTTCATAGCCTTTGTTGAACAAGAAATTAGTTAGCCTCTCATACCAAGCTCTTGGAGCCTGCTTCATTCCGTAGAGAGCTTTCTTCAATTTGAAGACATGCTCCAGATTCTTCGGATCTTCAAAGCGAGGAGCTGGCAAACATATACTTCTTCTTGAATGTATCCATTCAGGAATGCGCTCTTGACATCTTTTTGAAACAATTTAAAGTTCATAAGAGATGCGAAAGCATACAGGATTTGAATTACTTCAAGCCGAGCTACAGCAGCATAAGTCTCATCATAATTGATGCCTTCTTACTGATTGTAGCCTTGCGTAACCAGCCTAGTTTTATTCCTAACAATAGAGCCATCTTCATCTAGCTTGTTCTTGAAAACCCAGTTGGTTCCAATAATTGATTTCCCTTTAGGCTAAGGAACTAGATACTAAATATTATTTCGCTTGAACTGATCTAGCTCTTCTTTCATCACGATCCTCCAATATTCATCTCCTTTTAAATCTTCAAACTTCTTTGGTTCGATCAATGAAATGAGGGCTGGATACCTCATCATTCTCCTCAGCTGACCTCGCGTCATCACTAAATTATGAACATCATCAACTATGCTATCTAGCTGATGGTTGTGATGAACTATAATCTCTCTTGGTAGACTTGGATCAACTATTGGAGGATCGACAATGGGTTGCTGAGGTGGAAGTTGATCTTCGCCATTGTTGAAGTTGATAGACAGATCATCATCATCTTTGACTTCCTTAGCTTAAGGTTCTTATGCTGGGTTGGGCAGCACAAAGAGTGCCATGCTGAGTGGATTTTCTTGATGGGTTACTCCCTCTTCTTCATCAGATGGACATCTATCTACATTGTTAGTTTCATTGAAATCCACATGCATAGACTCCTCTAATAGGCTGGTTCTTTTGACATATATTCAATATGCCCTGATGTTAGTTGAGTATCCTAGAAAGATACCTTCATCAGACTTAGGATCAAACTTACCTAGTTGCTCCTTGGTGTTAAGAATAAAGCACTTACAGCCAAATGATTTGAGATGAACAATCTTAGACTTGCGCCCTCGCCAAAGTTCATAGGGTGTTTCTCCAGAATTGGGTCAACTAAAACCTGATTCAAGATATAACAAGCTATGTTAACAGCTTCTCCCCAAAAGTACCTTGGTACATTGTTATCACTTAGCATGGATCGAGCCATTTCAACTATGGTTCTATTCTTCCTTTCTACAACCCCATTTTGTTTTGGTGTATAGAGAGAAGAGAGGTTGTGGTTAATGCCATGCGCTGAACAGAATTCTTCGAAATGGAAATTCTCGAATTCACGTCCATGATCACTTCAGATTTTACTGATTTTAGTTCCTATTTCGTTCATTATCCGATTACTAAGCTTGACAAAAGATTCATATGTCTCATTTTTGCTACTCAATAAGACTACCCAAGTGAATCTAATGAAGTCATCCATAACCACCAATGAAAATCTCTTACCACCCATTCTCATAGGCTGAACTAGGTCGAAAAGATCTAGGTGGAGGAGCTCCAACGGTCACTTAGTTACTACATGATTAATTGACTTAAAGGATTTCTGAACTTACTTACCTAACTAGCAAGCTGAGAACAGTTTATCCTTTTCAAAGCTGATGCTAGGTAAACCCAAAACTTATTGCTTTTCTACCAGTTTAGATAGAATGTTCATATTTATATGACCCAACCATCTATGCCAAAGCCTTGAATTATCCTCCTTAGAGACAAGACACACATTAGTGGAGCCAGGGGATAAATCAGTCATATAGACATTATTGATTCTAGGAGCAAAGAGAATAGTTGACTCAATCTTACAGTCAATAAATGAACATCATACTGAGTCAAATGTAACCTTTCTGCCTTTTTCATAAAGCTAGGCTACACTAAGCAAGTTGAACTTTAAACTTTGACTAAAGAAACCTCTTCAATTGAAGGAGAGACACCAATAGTGCCACAGCCTAAAATCTTACCTTTTTGGTTATCTCCAAAGCTGACACTTTCATTTCTTTTGTGCTCTAGTGAGATGAATTGGCTTTCATCTCCCATCATATGCCTTGAGCATACGGTATCCAAATACCACATCTGAGAGTCATCAGCGGATCTAAGGCTCACCTGTAAAATAATTATGTTTTCTTAGGTACCCATGCTTTCGAGATGGGTCCTCCTTTGTTAGTAGTGCTTAAATTACTCTAATTGTACTCGTCATAATAACCAATTTTATGCCTACACATTACTGTGGCATGTCCAGCTTTCCCACAAAAACCACACACCATTTTTATTTTGAGATGGCTCGCTTTCTTCTTTTTATAAGAGTTGTTCCTCTTAGAAATGCGAGTTTGGTTACTTAGAGGTTAACTGTTGGCTAGAGGAGGATCCCCCTTTCTTCTTCAAAGCTGTTATCTCAGCAATCAACTCATCTAATTGCTTAGTGAGCTTACTGGTTAAATAGTCATGATATTCATCTTTTTCTTGAAGAAAGCGGATATCAAGAGATAAGGAAGCGACAGTGTCTTCCAAATCTTCAATTCTCCTCACTAACTCCTTGATGTTTTTCATCGACTTGTTTGTCAATTTCATAACATCAAAGAGACCCTAGGTGAACTCTTCAATTGACAAAGGAATTTCTGGATGTACCTTAGCTTGAGGAGCTTTTCGTTTGTTCCACTTAGCTTCAGAGTTAGCAGCGGTTTGATCTCTACCTGATGTAGATACTGAGCCTTCACCCCTTTGATTCTTGATTTCCATAAGATAGAGGTTGGCGGAATCAATTGATTCCTCATCAAACGATGAGGATTCTTCTAAATCACTCAAGGTAGTAGAAAGTGCCTCGTTCTTCTTGGCGAACCTCTTCTTGAGTCTATCCTTCTTGTTCTTTGGAGAGCTAGATTGGATATGGCCTTTTTCTCCACAGCCAAAGCATTTAATGTCTTTGCTGTGCTCCTTTTTGGGTCCTTCCTCAGCTCTACGCCGGTGTTGAGTTAACTTGATTTTAGCGAGAAACTTGTTCTTGTTGAACTTCCCATCCTTCTTCATGAAGCATTTGAAATGCCTTATTAGAAGGGCCATTTGCTCATCAAAGTCATAGCTGGTGGACTCATCAGATGAATCTGCTTTCAGGTTAATGGCTTTTCCCTCTCTTTCCTTGCCTCGACTTCTTTTGGAGTCATGAGAATGCTTCCTCAGAGACATCTCATTAGTTAGCAAGGTTCCTATCATCGCATCATAATTTTAGGTGTTAAGATCATGAGCCTCTTCAATAGGGCTCTTCTTTGGAATCCCACTCTAAGGTAAGAGTGCAAAGAATCTTCTTCATGAGCTCTTCCTCCGTGAACTCCTTCCCTAATCTCTTCATTTCATTAACTATTTTAATGAACCTGGTATTCATGCTTTGAATACCCTCACTAGCACCCATTGAGAACATCTCATACTCCCTCAACATGAGATTGATCTTTGACTCCTTGACCTTGTCTGTCCCCTCGTAGGTAATCTCCAGCTTTCTCAAGATTTCTTGTGCTGTTTCACAGCCCGAGACCTTGTTCAATTCAGTATGATCTAGCACATAGTGTAAGTAATTAATTGCTATGGAATTCTCTTTGAGAAGCCTGAGATCAGCGTTATCTTAGTCCTCTCAATCTACTAGAAAACGAACCCCATTCCTGATTGTAATAGGAACTCTAGGGCCAAGCTCGATTACGAGCCATGCTTTCATGCTTTGAGATTGAATGAAATTCTTCATGCGATTTTTCCAAAATGTGTAGTGATTACCATCAAATAGAGGTAGCCTAGTTACAGACATTCCCTCCGTAAGGAGCACTGTCTATCCTGAGCCAAAACTATAGTTGTTGTAAGCCATTTATGGATCTTTAACTCTAAGATGATTAGTCTAAAAGTTAAGCATTTGCTCTGATACCACTTGTTGGTCCTTAGATAGCTTATAAACAACCGAAGAGGGGGGGGTGAATGCGTTTCTTGGTTACTTTTTAGATTTATAAAAATATTTGAACCAAGTTAAGTTTTTAGATGCATATTGAGTAATGTTGTGCTGAGCGGGTCTAAAAACTTATAAACTACTTAGCTTCGCTGGACAATTTATCTTCAATCACTCACTGAGTACTCTACTTAGCTCGGATTGGTTTTATAAGCAAAACGATAAACACAAAAAGAATGATAAATGAGTTTGAGCGCGATAAAAGCTAAAGTGAAAGTTTATAACTTCAACACCTGGTTTTATCCTGGTTCGGCCCTGAGTCTACCTCCAGTCCCCGGATTCTTTCTTCGAGCTTAAATCAACTATTTTTCGTTCCTCACTTAGGCGGATCAACCTTTACAGTGAGTAGACACGTTTTAAAGAAAGTACCTTTCTTTCTAACTACCACTTAACTCAGTTTGGGTACCCTTCCCAAATTGACACTCATATTTGAATAAAATTTTGCAAACTGAATTCAACTTATAGATTGTTGAATCCTTACAATGTTAAAACTAAGATTGATTCTCTCTACTACAAACAAATTGACAATGGTTGTTTGTTGATTACTTAAATTTGGAATTTCTTTAAGCTGGGAGTATTTGAGCAGAGTTTCAGCTCTTAAAGAAATTCAAGGTGATTCACCTACTTTTTTAGTCTTCTATTTATAATTGATGATTTGCGAAGTAGCCGTTGCAAACTTTTCATCCTTGTAGTTCTTCACTTTCTCTTCTCTTTATATCTATAGAATCTTCCCGTTGGAGATAGATTACAAGATGTTTATAGATAGAAATGTGAACATTGAGGTGTGATAAAATTCCATTGAGAAAATCTCGATTGTCTTCAAGAAAATCATTCTGATAGAGAGGCATGCGAAATGCAACGTGGAATCTTGATATTGGTTAACAATGCTGACGCTTGTAGAGGCACGCGAAGACACTGAGAAATGATGTATGATAGAGAATTCCTTTTGCCTTGGACTTTAGTGAGGAATCTCCAACATTTCATACTGACACCATTTTTCTTGTGAGGACCACTGGAAACCTTCTTTAATAGCATTTTTTAACCTGGAAAGCATCAAAAGAATATTCCGTTTCTCGCATAAAATGTTAGCAGCACAAGTGTCATTTAATTCTCTAAGTGTCAAACAATGTTTCTTTTAATTAATAAAAGCTAACCAGCTTAGTTGATATCCTTCTAAACTATGTAGTTCTCATCACAGACTCAGCTTTTCCTACTCTAAGCCGTAACTAAATTAATTACTCAACAAACTATGTTGTTTTTCCTTAAACACACTCAAGTCAGCTTCATTAATTAAGAGTATACTTAGTACTCAATTAATTTCATTATCCTAAACAGTTTGCTATTTCAAAACGTTTAAGTATGGTGAAGTACTGTTAACTAGGGTTCTACATTTTGTAAGTGCATGTTCATTTTTCTAAGAAGACCATGATTGTTATCGCAATAGACTACTATTGGATTTACAATGCTAGACACCACACTAAGATCACCAATAAGTCCCTTAAACTAGAAAGTTTAGTTAGCTGCTTCTGAAGAAGCTATGTACTCAAATTCTATGGTTGAATTGGCAATCATGTCTTATTTGAAACTCTTCCAAACAACCGCCCCTCCATTTAACATAAATACATAACATGATTAGGATTTATAAGCATCCCTCTTAAAATGAAAACTCATGTCGGTGTATCCCTTCAAAGTGAGATCACATTCTCCATATACTGAAAACATATCCTTATCCTACATAAGTACTTAAGGATATTTTTAACGGCCATCCAATGCTTCTCACTTGGGTCAGATTGAAATCTACTAGTGACGCTCAATGCATGTGAGATGTTAGGTCCAGTTCATACCATAGCATACATGATGGAATCTATCGTTGAGGCATAAGGTATTACATTCATGCGTAGTCTCTCCTCTTGTGTTCTCCGACACTTATACATTTAGAAAGGTTAATCATGTGAGACATTGGGAGATAACCCTTTCTAGACTACTCAAGGTTAAATCTAGCCAAAACCTTATCTATGTATGTACTTTGTGAAAGACCTAGCAGCTTTCTAGATCTATCTTGGTAGACTTTATACCATGTATAAAAGCTGCTTCTCCAAGGTCTTTCATGGAGAACTTCTTTGACAACCATGACTTAACTGTCTGAAGAAAGGAATATCATTTCCTATTAGTAATATGTTATCGACATATAATAAAAGGAGAACGATCGCACTCCCACTAGCCTTCTTATATACAAAGGGCTCATTAGCATTTGACACAAAACCAATTTCTCTGATTGTCTCATCAAACCTAATATTCCAACTCCTCGATGCTTGCTTAAGTCCATAAATGGACTTCTGCAACTTGCATACCTTTGAGCCATATTTGGATGTAAAACCATCGGGTTGTGCCATATACACATCCCTGTCCAGATTCCCATTAAGGAATGCTATCTTCACATCCATCTACCAAATCTCATAATCGTAATTAGCGGTGATGGCAAGGAGTATCCTGATAGACTTTAGAATGGCCACTTATGAAAAGGTCTCATAATAGTCAATGCCTTCTTTTTTGTTATACCCTTTTACAACCAACCTTGCTTTATAGGTAAATATGTTACCGTCCATGAAAGTTTTCTTCTTGAAAATCCACTTGCATCCTATGGGCCTAATCCCACTTAGAACATCAATCAAGCTCTAGACTTGATTTTTGTATATGGAGTCCATCTCCATTCTCATGGCTGAAAGCCATTAATCGGATTCTGAGCCTTCCATTGTCTCCTTGTAAGTATTAGGCTCATCATCTTCCATAAGAAAGAGATGTTTATCATCAGTGATGAGAAACTCGTATCGCTCGGGTGTGATTGGAGCTTGGCCTGACCTATGCAATGTTGATGTTATAATAGCATGAGCATGGGATTTTGTACCAGCTCTCCCATTCGATGATGTTGTCTTTTTTGGATTCAATCCTTGAATCACATGATTATCCTGGTACATTTAAATGGAAGTAAACCTCATCGTTAGTTTACTTTAAGGAATTAAATTATTAAGTTTTAGTAAAAATCAACTAATTGGAAAATATGTTAAAAACGTAAAAATATTCTTTTAAAAAAATATTTTTTTTAAAAAGAGGGGACCCCGAAAGGAAAGAAAATGGCCTCGCCAAAGTTCTGGTGAAGAAAGTCTTGCCAAAGTCTGGCGATGCTTGCCAATGTCTAGGGATTTTTCGGTATTGGGAAACAGAATTTTTTAGTAGAAAAAGACAAACAAAACACTTTGATTTTCCACAATATTTTTGAATTAAAAACACTTTTTTATTCGACAAATTTTCAAACACCAAAAACTTAAAAGACAATGAGGATTACTCCTAAAGGTCAAGAGGGTATATCGAAGTGGATTCGCTCCGTAAAGGTAAGCCTCTGAGTTCCTAAAGTTTCTTATTTCATGCTCCCTATATTTTTTTCATTTCATTTTATATGTTGCAATAATTCTTCTTCATCTTCTATTTTTTATTTAACGGAGATATCTGTTAGAATACCCCCACGAAGGGAATAAAAAATTTATTCCTGGATAATAGTCCTCACACTTTTACCATGCGAGCATTTTCACTAATTAAAATGAGCAACCAACGTATTAGTAAAAATGAAACTTTTTACTTATAAATAATAACTCTTAATCAATGATTTTTTTAGGGCATACGGGCCTCGTCAAAATCAAATCCAACATATGTGTAAATTGTGTGTTATACCTTGTGCTAACCTTTGTGGATGCAGGTAGGTTAGGATTAGATGCATGTTTAGGATTTTATTTTTCCTTCGGGTATTGCACTTTCAATTATATTTTTTTGGGAAATGTAATTAATAGATTAGGCGGGCAGTTGCATCCCTCGAGGTTTATTAATTTTAATCTTTACTTTTCCGTATTTATTTACCGCTTTATGTATGGATTTATCGCTTTCTAAATATGTGTGAATCAAGCATTATAACTCAAAAATGACATAAGTGCGTATATGCACAATTAAGAAATACAGTTTTCTTTAGATGTAATATTATGTGATCCAATAAGAAGTAAGCAACTTATCTCGAACCTGAATATCTGTGTTTAAGTGGGCCATCCCCTGGATGTTAAGCCTCACGAGACTTTAATTCATAGATAAGCTCATCCAGGTGGCGACTCTACACTAAGAGACAATGGATTCGGGTTTGACCAATATAAAATATTTCTCACTTTCTAAATCAAACTTTCCAGGTCCCCGACCCGGTATGGATCGCACCTCTCATTCATGTGCTCTCGGCCCATCGCATTTCGTGTCGTTCGCTCATAGTGGCGACTCTGTTGGGGAGGTCCTTGTAGGAGTTTTCGATGAGGTCCCCATAGGTGCCTCGCGGAAGTTTTCCGGCGATGCCCTTGGGGTTTTTGTGGCCTTTTTTTTAACATGTTTTTCTTGATATTTCGTTGCCTTTTTTTATTTACATTCTCCAATTCTTCGACATACGGGCGGGTATACTACCTTCCAGATCTGGTGGTTAAATACTTTTGCCTGACCGGAGCTTGCTCAGGCCATCGAGACCATGGGTTTTGGTGATCTGGCTCGGTCCTTAGGGCCGATGTTATTGCCTTACACCACATGGATTGCTTTAGCCTAGAGGTGGTGTGACATTTTTCACACCTTTCATTTTCCTACTAGGGAGGTCATTGTTACCCCATCCGATGTGGTGGTGATTACTAGTCTTCCTTGGATTGGGACCATGATTCGATTCGATGCTTTCTTGGAAAGGTTCTTCAAGAACATCATTACCTGTAGGCACATTATGGATTTATTTGGTGTTGACCCGTGAGGCAAAGCATTGCACTACAATGCCCTTGTTGAGTATTAGAACGGACGACGGTTCATTTCGGTGGTGAAAATTCTGTTGTATGTCCGACCTTTTCTTATTACCTTTCTGAACATAACCTTCATCCCAATCTCGAACACCAAAATTAACTACGGGTTGATCGAGCCCTTGAATGATCTGGACGGTGCTAGTGGCCTTAACTGGCCCTGGGAGATATTGGCCCAGACATATTTTGCTCCCGACCTGGTGACGAAAGCTCATCAGAGGACACTATGATGCTGCCCCATGGTTCTTCAGGTACCATTAGTTCATTTATTATTAGTGAATATTAGTTACTTTTGGTTTACATTATCTGACTTTACATTTATCTTTGATCATGCTTGGCTTTCTATTACGGTTTCCTTCCCACCCCACGGTTCGCTGATACTCCCGATGACTCCCCTTGCCTCGCCAGGATTTGTTTAGCCTTTGAGGGAGAGATATTGGACCATAGGGGTTATCATGGGTACCTCTGTGACTTAATACTTGATCAAGTGAGGACCCTTATTTTGGGTAAATAAAACTACATTCATCCTCTATTTGAAACTTATCATAATTTGAGCTAATTATGCTTTCAGGTTGATCGTAACCCTTCGAGAGCTACCACATGGCAAAGGAGGTCCAGAAGGAGGTTGACCGGAACCGCTTCATCTTGGAGAGTCCCAGGACCCGTGAGTGGTACCTAGGTGAGTGTATTTAGTTCTGGCAGACTAAGCCAGTGGCTGAGAGGAGTATCCCTCCTGCGCCTCCTATAGGACTGTTTTGGGCACACTTAGTGATCACCGACCAGGGGGAAAAGATAGTTATTCTTCAAGGAGCATGGTGTGAGGGTCTTTGGTAGATGAGGCGTTCATTTGGGATATGCTGATTCCCCTTTGTCCTCCGACCCAGCCTAAGTTAGAGTGGCCTCATGCGTAGCCAGAGATTAAAAGAGTAGGCACGGGCGCTAGTGGTACTGGCATTGTTTGCCGAGTATGATAGTTGTGTTATTTATGGTGTTCTTTTATTTTTGTCGATCTTGTTTCTGATTATTTATCTATTTATTGCAAGAGGCTAATTGAAAGAGTGTTCGAGTTCCATATCTGAATGCCTCGGACGGGGCTATAAGCTCAACTCCCTTGAGTGTCATTGAGGGGAGACTGGCAGTTCGTTTGGACTCATCTTTCTGCTTGATGGATTACACGGGGATGAAGAGAGAGGTGTCTCTTCCGCTGAGCCTCCACAAACTGTCTTTTAATCCTTTTGATGCCACCCATGTGAGTTTTTTACTAAACATATTATCTTCAAACGTAGCGCAACAGTTTCAGGATGTTTGACATTCTTTGATTTGTTTTGTAGTTTGTGTGAGAGGAGATGGACATGATGTATGCCCTAGAGGCAATTAGGGCGATATATCTTTATTAGTTATAATGTACAAATAGTTTCGAATTATTATTAATAATAATCAAGGCATCTTTGTTACTTACCAGTGCTTTCTATTATTGTTTCTCGCTGGTATCATATATGTTTTAATATGTATATGCGCATTGATGAAAAAAAGTTCGTACTAATTCATAACGTAAAAGTGCAAGGACATAGAGGGAGCTATGTGGAGTGAGAAATGCACATACGTGTTACTATGAATAGTCTAAATATGCCTAGTCGTAGTTTCATTGAGACTGGATATCAATGTAGCGGAAAGATTAGCATGTGTAGGCTTATTCCTTGGATTAGATCCAAGTAGCCAATCTCAGGAGCTGAAGGTGGTACCTTGAGTTAGAAAATGAATTTATTTGGGTAATATATTGGAGACCACTATAAGACAGATACTGGGAAATAACTATATCCATGTGTTGGTGTCATGTCTTATTGCAGTTACCTTATTTACGAGGTTCTATACTTTGGGTCATACTTACTCATACCCTGGCGATCAGGATGATATGGGTGATTACGAGTATAGCGATGATCACATGTTGGTAAGCTATGTAGTTAAATGGGATCCATCGCTCCTTATATAGCAATATAAGGGAGATGTACCTTAGGGCCCCTTGTTGAAGTGACACACTCATAACCTTTGATTAGAGTATACGATTGAAGGAACGAGTTTCTAATCGGTCAAAATACAAAATGGCTAGGTTGTGTTCTTCGTGAACAAATCTAATTCCAGAATAACTACGGCTATTACATGAGCTGACACTTAATCCGAGCTCAATAAAATAGATGGTACTTAACCTGATGGAAGGAGTGTATTGTACTGGTTGCTATTGCAGAAATAGATCAAGTCATAGGCACGTGATGTTCCAAGTATCGGTGGATCATACGCCTTTGCTAGAAAGCCCATTTGATAGTCTAGAGCTATTGGGTTCCATAATGATCTAGAACACTGAGCCTAAAGGTTCCCAGATGGGAAGCTAACTTTAGGTTAAACTCCAACTGCTCTATACTTTTGGGATCTTATGAGGTCACACACTTGGGGTTTTTATCGGACCATGTAAAGAACTTATGGATTGGGTATGTATTGAAAATACAAGTTTTAAAATCAGTGAGAAGAATTATTAATTGGTTTAACCAAATTAATAATTAAAAGGAATTATGAAAAAATAGGGAACAAAGTTACACGACATGAGCAAGGGATTTTTTCCAGTTACGAGTAGGCCCCAAATTAAACACGAGTTGTTCAAAGTGGGGTCTACGCGGCTACCCCATGAGCGCTACCATAAGGCAGCGCTTGCATGGCTTGTGCACAAGCTAGGCTTGCGGGAAGGCCCGCAAGCTGCAGCTTGAGGCATAAGGCAAGCCCACTAGGGCTTTCCTTGTGGTAACCCGCGGGTAGCTATACCCTCGCGGCTGACCCGCTAGACATGGGATGGGATTTATCCCATCCCATCTAAAGTTTTAGGAGGAGTCTATCACTCTCCCTTTTTCCCTATCAATAGGCTTCAAAGCCTCTCACTATTCACACACACCAAAAAGCTTTGTGCTTATTTTCTCTTTGATTTCTACTCTCCTCTTCTTTTGTTCTATGAGATCCTCCACGAGTTTTTCAAAACAAATTGAAGAGTTGCCAATTTACGAGTAATCTGGCAGCTACTATCAATCGATGTGTTCTACATTATCAAGGTTTTGGTTGGTGAAGATCCATGTAGATCAAGTCATAGAGGCCCTCCTAGTTTGGAAGCTTGTGCTATCGAAATTGCTCAAAGGGAACGCGCTACCAAAAGAGAGATCAAGCATGCATCAACTGGTAATGCTTTAATTTTTAGATGCTAGGTTTCTTTTATATGTTTTATAAACCTAAAAGCATCTATGGAACATTTTAACTTAGGTTATATCAATCATGGCATGCTTAGGAGATCCTTAGGTTTATTTTAAGTTTTGAAATTCCACCTTGCAACCTTTGCATGTTCAATTATTGTTTTGATTAACCAGCAGGTTTGGCATTCCCTTATGTTGAGGGATATGATGATCTTGCAGGATGGGGTCGCACGAGTACGTTTCCTTTCTCGAGCTATTTTATGCTTGATTTGTATGTAGTTATGATATGTTATGTTTGATGTATATGTTTATGATTTTTTCATGTCTTAATGATTGCAGTCACTGTAGGCGAGAGGGACTAACTACGAGCAGCACTACTGGGAGCTTGAGGGACGTTCGAAGCATTTGACATTAGCCATCATGATCTAGTTTCTTGCTATCAGGGTTTGGATACCAGTCACCGAGATTTGTGTGCCCGATACTAGAATCTAGATACCTAATATCAAGAGTAGTTACGGGTAGAATGCCAAGTCTGCTCGGGCTCGATAGGAGGAGCAGGCTGCTATTGAGGATTTCACCCTTTCTCTCGAGCTTGACTTCTCTAGCTTACTCGATAGGCCGAGTACCGGGCCACTACTCACTCCTAATTGGGACCCTATATATTTTGGAGTCCCTCAACCTCCTCATGTACATCTCCCGACTGATGATGCCTCTAGGAGCCTGCGCCCCGAGGATTTTGAGATTGCTACCATGGGTTCACAAGATTCAGTGGGTGGAGATGATTGATAGGCGATGCATGCTTAGGAGCTTTTCTTCTGTCAATATTATTTTCCTTTTTGAAATGAACTCTTACGTAGCTTTTATTGTAGAATTTTGAAAACTTGGATTTTATGGAAAGAATGGGACTTTTGGCTATTGTGTGCCAGGTTCTTACTTGTTGGGATTTTATTTTTATGAAAGTGGATGTTTGTTTGTGAATGTTTTTGTGTATGTATGAATGAATGAATGTGGTATGCTAATGTTTCTTGTTAATAGGTGTAGGCAACACCGGTTTTGAGGAATTTCCTTTAGTTCTTTCTTACCAATGTTGATACATTACGAGTGACTTAGGGCTTTTCTCCGCACCATCTAGAGGCCCGATTGGCGAAAGCTTGATGGGTTTGGGGTGCAAGGCCTTCAATACCTTGCTTCTAGGCTCGTGAATGCAACCTTTATCCATGCTGCTCTGAAGTTTTGGGATTCGGCCACCCACATCTTCCGCTTTGCTGACCTTGAGATTTGCCCCTTGGTCAAGGAGTATCATGTCATCCTGGTGCTTCCTTTTCTGGAGAACCCATCTCCATCATTTCCCTTCTTCCAATTTGGGGGCGAGGATAAGTTGGGAGGATTGTGGAACTTGAAATCTAGTAAGCACATTTCGTCCACCCTTGCTGATGTTGGCGGTTTTCGAGTCAACGCTATCCTTAGCTGGTGCGAGACTACTCCCAATTCTCATCTCTCATTACACTCCATGTTGGCCTTACTTCTCCTGACGGATTTTGTTTGTGGAGTTAGAGCAGTTGGAGTAGTTGCCCTATTCCCCTTGCTGTCTATCATTAACCCACTCTCCATAGGTCTTTCTCCTACGACTTTAGCTTTAGCTGAGAATTAGGTTCACTTGGATGCTGCTACAGTGAACCCGGACTTAGTGGGTGATCACTTCCCTTTACTCGAGGTAAATCTTTTGACCTTTCTCTTTAGGAATTTCATCCTCTTATTTGAATGAGGCATTTGCAGGGTGGCTATTGGAGAAGCTTCATTTAACTACCGACCCTCGCTTGGGCAAGGCGTAGTATCTTCCTTCGCATTATGGCTATAGGGGATTCATTAGGAAGGATCACTATTCATTGAGTGAGGATGCTTGGATTGAGATTTTACACCTTTAACGAGCTTCTGAGATTCGTTGGCTTAATCCTAGGTTAGAGATCCCATTTGTGGCCACCAACGTGCACGACTCCAGCGTGTTTCTGATGGGCTTATTTGACGTTACCTCCTATTCTCCTTCCCCATCTATGATGGCAGTACAGGCGTCAGCAGCAAGTTTCTAGGCTTCTGTGTTTGACCCATTTTCATGACTTTGATCCCCGACACACCGGATGCTATACAAAGACTTCGACGCGGGTTATTGTTGTTACTTTGGATTATAGTACCCCAGAGACTATGATCATAAAAGAGTGGACACAGTTTGATCAACCGCCATCAACTACCAATGAACAGATGCTTATCAGGAGTTAACCAATCATGAAAAGGTGCTTATCCATTGTGGATTATATCAAAGCTTCTCAACCAATCACAATGGAGAGATGTAATATTTCATCAATAGACACAACCCTTCGTTTGGATAGACGTAACCCTTCAAACTCTATAAATAGGACTCCAATCCTTTTCAATTTAGTGCATTCAAGAAGTGCAGTGGATTAGTGGGCATGGATTATGAGTGATTATGTGTGTTATAGTGCATGTGTATGCATAGATAGAGAGTAAAAATGTCTAGATTTCACTACGTTCTTAGAGTTAGTGAGAAAATGTACAAGTAATTCGAATCCTTGTTTTTCTATTTGATAAGAGGTACTGACAACACCTATACTTTATGTAAACAAATATATGGCCAAATCTTGTGAACAAACTATTAAAATTATCAGTAGAAAAGTGGCGAACAGTTACATTAAAAAATAAGGCATTAACTATGATGAAACCTTTTCATCGATGTCCATGCTTAAGTCTATCTAGATACTCCTTGCCATCGCCGCTCATTAAGATTCTGAGATTTGGTAGATGGATGTGAAAACAGCATTCCATAACGGCAATCTAGATTGGGATGTGTATACGGCACAACCCGAAGGTTTTACATCTTAGGATGACTCAAAAGTATGCAATTTGCAAAAATCAATTAATTGACTTAAGCAAGTATCAAGGAGTTGGAATATTAGGCTTGACGAGACAATTTGAGAAATTAGTTTTATGTCAAATGCTAATGAGCCTTGTGTATATAAGAAGACTAGTGGGAGTGCGATCATTTTCCTTGTATTATATATCGATGACATATTTTTGATAGGAAATATTGTTCCTTTTCTTCAGACAGTTAAGTCATGGTTGTCAAAGAACTTCTCCATGAAAGACCTTGGAGAAGTAACTTTCATACTTGTTATAAAGATATACCGAGATAGATCTATAAGGCTGCTAGGTCTTTCGCAAAGTATATATAGAGATAAGGTTTTTGCTAGATTTAACCTTGACCAGACATGAGATTAACCTTTCTAAAGTGAGTGTCCAAGAACACAAGAGGAGAGACTGCGCATGAATGGAATACCCTATACCTCATCGATAGGATCAATCATGTATGCTATGGTATGCACTCGGCCTGACATCTCACATGCGTTCGGCGTCATGAGTAGATTTCAATCTGACCCAAGTGAGAAGCATTAGATGGCCATTAAAACTATCTTTAATTACTTATGTAGGACTAAGGATATGTTTTTGGTATATGGAGAAGGGGATCTCTATGTGAAGGGATATACCGATGTGAGTTTTCAATCTGAAAGGGATGATTAAAAGTCCCAGTTTGGATATGTGTTTATGTTAAATAGAGGGGCAATTGTTTGGAAAAGTTTCAAATAGGATATGATTACCTATTCAACAACAAAATCTTAGTATATAGCTGCTTCAAAAGCAGATAAGCAAGCAGCCTAGGTTAAGGGATTAAGTGGAGATCTCGGTGTGGTGTCCTACATTGTAAATCTAATAAAGATATATTGTGATAAAAATGGGGCTGTTTCTCAGGAAACGGAACCATGGTCTCGTCAGAAAAATGGACATTTACTTAGAAAATACCATCTCATTCAAGAGATAGAGGTAGAAAGGATATAAGCAGAGAATACATCCCAACAGATCAAAATCTAGAAGATGGGCTAACAAAGGCATTGACTCAAGTTAAGTATTACAAACATGTTAATGAGTATAGCATGAAGCACATGGGCAATTAGCTCTAGTGTAAGTGGGAGATTGTTAGACATGATGTATGTCATTGAGGTAATTAGGGCAATATATCTTAATTAGTTATAATGTACAAATAGTTTCAGATTATTATTAATAATAATCGCATTTTGTTGTAATCAGTGTTTTTTTAATTTATGTATCTCGCTAGTATCATGTATATGTGTTATTATATATGCTCATTGATAAAACAAAGTCTATGACTACTTCATACCGTAAAAGTGCAAGGACATAGTGGGAGCTATGTGGTGTGAGAACTACACATAGTTATACGTGTTACTATGAATAGTCTAAATATCCCTAGTCATAGTTTCATTGAGATTGTATATCAATGAAGTGGACAAACTAGCAACTGCAGGCTTACTCCTTGGATTAGATCCAAGTAGCCAATCTCATGAGCTGAAGGTGGTACATTGAGTTAACACATGAATGTATTCGGGTAATACATTAGAGACAGCTATAAGATAGACACTTGAAACAACTGTATCCATTTGTTGGTGTCATGTTTTATTACAATAGCAGTACAAGTATCCTCAGAGATGAGATACTGGTTACCTTAGGTAGGAGTTACTATACTTTAGGTCATATTTATTCATACACTAGTGATCAGGATGCTAAGGGTGATTATGGGTATATTGATAATCATATGTTGGTAAGCTGAGTAGTGGGATTCATCGCTCTTGATATTCTAAAATAATAGGAGATGTACCTTAGGGTGTCTTGCTAAAGAGGCACACTCAGATTGATAGAATGGGTGTCTAGTCAATCTTGATACATTATGGTGAGTGGTGTTCTTCGTGAATAAGTCTAATCAAGGATAGCTACAACTATTACATGAGTTAACACTTAATCGAAGCTCAATACACAGGGTGGTACTTAACCTGATGGAAGGAGTGTATTGTATTGTATTGGTTACTACTACAAAACCGGATCAAGTCATAGGCATGTGACGTTCTGAGTATTGGGGGATCATACGCCTTTGCTAGAAAGCCAATTTGATCATATAGAGTTATCTGGTTCCATATAAGTCTAGAATATTGAGCTTAAAGGTTCCCGGATAGGAAGCCAAGTTTATGTTAACCTCTAGCAGCTCTATACTTTGGGATCCTATGAGGTTACACAATATGGATCTTTGCCGGACTAAGTAAAGAACCTATAGACTGGTTCTATGCCAAGAATATTTAAGTTGTCAAATTCGTTGAAATAATTATTAATTGGTTGGACTAGATTAATAACTAAATAATTATTAAATTGCACAAAGTTGAGCAAGGGAAGTTTTCCCTTGTGAGTGGGCCCCAAATGAACACGTCTTGTTCAGAGTGGGGCAAATACGGCTACCCCGCGAGGTAAAAAGCTAACAGGCTACTAGCCCGCTGGGTAAGCCTGCGCGCACTAGTAGGAAACAGGCCCACAAGCGCTACCCACAGCAGCGCTTGCGCAGGCTTACTATGCATGTCTGCTAGGTGCGCCCGCAAGCCATAGGCTTGCGGGTAAGCCTACAAGCCCATCTTGCGACAAAAGGCAAGCAAATTAGGGCTTGCATTATGGAGGCATTACGATTTAACCCGCAAGTCCTAGGGATCTGTTTGGCCGACCCATTATGTGGGATGGGATTTCCCCATCCCACAATGTTACTTAAGGGGAGCTTTCAACTCCCCTCTCCCTATAAATAGGCCTCCCATTCTCCTTTCTTCAGTACTTCAGCAACCTTTCTCACTAAGTTTGACATCTTTTCTTCATGAAATTTTGTGATATCCTCCATGAGTTTCTCCAATCAACGAAGAATTCTTTAGAAAGCTCTTTCTATTTTGAAGTGATCATTCTCAGTTAATATTTTCGGGTTGGTCTTCGAGCAGTCCAGCAACTGCAGTCTACCAACAAGTTCTACCTCAACAGAGATTTTGGTCAATGAAAATCCTTATGGATCAATCATAGAAGCGATCCTAGTTTGGAGACTAGTGCAATGGAGTTTTGCCGAAATTCTCTTAGGGAACATCGTATCAATTGGTAAAGTTCTTAACTTAGATGCTAGGTTTCTTTTATAAGTTTTATAAACCTATTAGCTTCTATGGAATGTTTCAACTTAGATTATATAAATCACGGCATGGTTAGGAGATCTTTTAGGTTAATTTTAAGTTTTAAAATTCTACTTTGCAATGTTGCATGTTCAATTACTTTCTAGATTAACCAGCATCAATATGTGTGGCTTCATAGGATCCCAAAGTATAGAGCCACTAGAGGTTAACCTTAACTTGGCTTCCCATCTCGGAACCTTTGGGCTCAGTGTTCTAGATCGATATGGAACTCGATAACTCTAGTCAATCAAATGAGATTTTTAGCAATGGCATATTGTTCCCTAATACTTAGAATGTCACATGCCTTTGACTTGATCTGGTTCTGCATTAGTAACCAATATAATACAATCCTTCCATTAGGTTAACTACCATTCATTTTATTGAACTCGTATTAAGTGTTAGCTCATGTAGTAGCCGTGGCTATCCTGGAATTAGACTTTTTCACAAGGAACACCATTCACCTTTATGTATAAAGATTGACTAGAACTCATTCTATCAATCTCATTCTTTGGTTAGAGGTTTATGAGTGTGTCACTTCAATAAGAGGCATTAAGGTACAAATCTAATTATATGACTATATTAGGAATGATGGACTCAATCTTGACTACTCGACTTAAAAATGATCAATCATCATTATACCTGTAATCACCTGTATCATCCTAATCACCAGAGTATGAATTAGTATAAGCCAAAGTATGTTAACTCCCAAACAAGGTTACCAATATCTCAGGTATGAAAATATTCGTACTGCTAATACAATAAGACGTGATACCAATACATGGAAATAGTTATTTCCGAGTGTTTGTCTTATAGCGGTCTCCAATGTATTACCTGAATACATCCATGTGTTTACTCAAGGTACAACCTTCAGCTTGTGAGATTAGTTTCTTGGATCTAATCCAAGGAGTAAGCCTATGCATGCTAGTTTGTCTACTTCATTGATGTCCAATCTCAATAAAACTATGACTAAGGATATTTAGACTTTTCATAGTAACACATGTGTGTAGTTCTCACTCCACTTTGCTCCCACTATGTCCTTGCACTTTCATGCTATGAAATAGTCATGAAATTTGTCTTATTATATGAATAAATATGTAAACGCATAACATATATATAATACCAGTAAGATAAATGATTTATAAATAATCATTGATATATAAAAAGATGCCTTATTATTGATAAATAATATTTTTAAACTATTTGTACATTAGTGACAACTAAAGACATATTGACCTAATTGCCTCATACATCATGTCTAACAAACTCCCACTTGCACTATAGATAATTGCCCATGTGCTTCATACCATACTCGTGAACATGTTGGTTATGCATAAATTGAGTCAATGGCTTTGTTAGCCCATCTGCTAGATTCTTATCTACAGGGATCTTGGAGAACTTCTTTGACAACCATGACTTAACTATCTAAAGAAAAGGAACATTATTTCTTATTAAAAATATGTCATCAACATATAATACAAGGAAAATGACCGCACTCCCACTAACCTTCTCATATACATAGGGCTCATTAGCATTTCGTACAAAACCAATTTCTTGGATTGTCTCATCAAACCTAATATTCCAACTCCTTGATGCTTGTTTAACTCCATAAATGGACCTTAGCAATTTACATACCTTTTAGGCATCCGGAGATGTCAAATCTTCAGGTTATATCATTTATACATCCTCATCGGAGTTCCCCGTTAATGAACATAATTTTCACATCCATCTGCCAGATCTCATAATCATAATGAGTAGTGATGGCAAGGATTATCCTAACTGAATTTAGAATGGCTATTGGTGAAAAGGTGTCAACATAGTCAAAGCCTTCATTTTGACTATAACCCTTTAAAACTAACCTTACTTTATAGGTAATTACATTACCATCCATGTCAGTTTTCTTCTTGAAAATCAACTTGCATTATATGGGCTTCATCCCTCTTGATGCATCAACCAAGTTCCAGACTTGATTTTTGAACATGTAATCCATCTCTAACTTCATTTCTATAAACCATTTGTCAGACTCTGAGCTTTCCATTGACTCCTTGTAAGTAGTGGGCTCGTCATCTTCCATAAGAAATATGTATCATTAGTGATGAAATAGTCGTATCTTTCAGGAACAATTGGTACTGGACCTAACTAAGCAGTGTTAATGTTCTAATAAGCTTTTCCATGCTTACACATTCTTGTGCAATAGGTTTAGAATCAATCAGTTTATTTTATATTTGATCTTCTTGAGCACCTAGCTCAAGATTTCTCCCACTAGCTTTCGCAAGTATGTGTTCCTTGAGAAACTGAGCATTTCTAGAAACAAGTACATTTTATTATTTTGTATCATAAAAGGTAATACAGCTAGTCTCCTTAGGGTAACCTACGAAAAGACACTTATCAGACTTAGCACCCAGCTTATCTTAACTTGTCCTCTCTACATAAGCAGGATATCCCCAAACTCTCACGTGAAAAAGAGCTAGTTTCTTACCATGTCATATTCGATATGGTGTTTGATAAACTAATTTCGAGGGAAATTTGTTTAATACAAACTACGTTCTCAAGTGCATAACCCTAAAAGGATCCATTGAGTTCTACTTGGGTCACCATGGACTGAACCATATCAAATAGGGTTCTATTCCTTCTTTCTAACACTCAATTGTGTTGGGGATTTTAAGGAGGTGTCCATTAGAATAAAATACCATTATCCCTTAAATAATCCTTAAACTCTAGGCCTAAGTATTCACCACCTTGATCAGATTGAAGGGTCTTGATACTTTTCCCAAATTTTTTCTCTACTTCGGTCCTGAACTCTTTGAATTTCTCAAAACATTTAAACTTGTGCCTCATAAGGTACAAATAACCATAGAGTGAGTAATCATCAATAAAAGTTATGAAGTAGATAAATTATTAATATGTCTTAACACTCATTAGACCACATAAATAAAAATAAAATATTTCCAAAGTAGTCATAGAACGATGACCCTTTCCTATGAAAAGTTTGTTAGTCATCCTTCCTTTTTAAACAAGGTTCATAGGCTCAATAGGATTCCCATTCCATTGAGCCTAAGTCACCGCATTTTTATAACTTATTTAAGCGAGTCTCATTTATATGGCCTAGATGACAATAAAAAAGTACGAAGATTTCTCATTATCTATCTTTGATTTCTTCGCAATATTCATATTTAGGATTTCAATTTTTTATCTAGAATATAAATGCCATTCGAACACATTCCACAAGCATAAAGAATACTAACAAGTTAAATTAGACAATTATTATTAGAAAATAAAATCTCAAATCCTTTTATTTCTAGACATGCAACAAAATTAATATTCCTAGTAATGATAGGAATGTAATAGCAATTCTTCAAAACTAAAACAACTGCACTAGGAAAAAGAAGGCTATATGTCCCTACAACTATTCTAGCAACCCATAATCCATTTCCAACTCTTAGGTCCATTTCCCTCTTTTCAAGCATCCTATTATTTTGCAACTCTACACAAAAGTATAAATATGAGTACCAGAACCAATATCCAATGCCCATGTAGATATGGGAGATGAAAGCGAGTTCATCTCATTGGAGCGTAAAAGAAATGGGAGTGTTAGCTTCGGAGACAAACAAAAAGGGAAGATTGTTGGGTGTTTCACTGTCAGTGTTTCTCCTTCAAATGAAGAGGTGTCTGTGGTCAAAGGATTTAAGTTTAACTTGCTTAACGTAGCCATACTTTTTAAAAAGGAAAAAAGGTTACATTCGACTTAGCAGGTTGCTCAGTTATTTGCTGTAAGCCTGATTCAACTAAACTCTTGTGACTTAGAATTGATAATGTGTACATGATTGATAAATCTTCGAGCTCTACTAATGTTTGTCTTATATCTAAAGAGGATAATTCATTGCTTTGGCACAGAAGGTTGGGTCATAAAAATCTGAACATTCTGTCCAAATTAGCCAAAGAGAAATTAGTTGTGGGTTTACCTAGTATTTGCTTTGAGAAAGTTAAAAAGTCATCTATGTCTATAAAACAACATAGTATCTAAAAGACCATTGGATCTCCTCCACCTAGATCTATTTGGTCATGTTAAACCTATGAGCATGAGTTGAGGAAATAGTTTGAGTGATTGCATGGAAATGCTGGTCACAGTGGCTTGGAGGAATGATAGAAAAAATTATCTAGTCTATCACCACCATGGGAAAGAGTATAAGATCACAAGGAAAGCTTTGGAGAAGTATTTGGGATTTTTAAAAGATTGTTTTTATAAAATGCCTCTTGGTCAGAATCCTGTACCATCATGGAATCGTTTGACGGGCCAAACTGAATATAAATAAGAATTCACCTATAGCCGGTGGATTCGTGATCCTTGTTTGTTAGGATTACACTTTTACTTAAGTGGTGCATCGTTTGGTAGATCAAACTTCGATATTGTCATTCCTGAAGAATTGTTTATTTTGGAAGCAATTCTAAATGGCATTCCTAGCGATGTCTCTGGGATTATGATGGAGACGCTCATGTCTGCAGCACGAAACCCTAAATTGACCAAATATGGGTGTCGGACAATGGCAAATCTGTTAGGCTAAGTAGGGAGATTACCTTATTTTACGGAAATCTTCAATAGTGAGGATATAATTCCGGAGTTAACAATGGAAGTTTTCTTTGAGAAAAATTTCTTGATAAGGAAAATTGGAGAAGATAGAATAACTTATGGTTGGAAGCCATGGGAAGAAAGGGTGGAAGAAGATAGAGAAAGAAAAGGGAAAATAGGCAAGGAGAAATCATAAGAGATTTCAATCTCCATCAAAGATTATTTGATCTTATGGAAGGACAAGTTTTAATCCATAGAAAAATCAAAGACGTTCGTGCTTTACTGATTGATATTGAACAAGATTTAAGGGAATCTACTTATGAAACTAATCGAATGATAGAATCACTCCCGCCTGAATAAATTTCATGTCTTTTTCCTTTTAGAAAAAATTGTATAGGTACATTTTAGTTTGTGTGTTTATTTAGTAGTTTGTATGTTTGCTTGTTTGTTTGTTTGTAAGTCTTTGTTAGCATAAATGAAAAATTATTTGAACACCAAGACATCTAAGGAATAACCTATATTACTATAATAAATATTTATTGTTTATAATTAACAATTTGTGTTTGTGTTTCTAAGTTTTTATAGGTGCAAGTCTAAAAATTGAAGAAATTTGAAGGATAAAGAGAATCGCGACCGCAACATATATTGCGCTCGTGATCACTGGAGAATAGAAGTTTCTGTTTTGTTTGTGGGGAGAGTTATGATCGTGACTGACCTTCGTGATCATGACACGGTAGAATTATAACCGTTACAGCTCGCGAACTAACATGCGACAGATGGTTAAAACCACCATTAATGGCTACTTTTGACCCCAAATGGCTATAATCCCATTAATGACCAATTGGAGACTAAATATACCTCTATAAATAGGTCCAAGTTGAACCCTAAACACCATACCTTCTAAGAGCCTCCAAAATTTCGAAAAATTCTAATCTTCTATATTCAAGTATCTAAACCTTTTTCGATCCTTTATCTTCAAACCAACATGACTCGTGTGAAAAGAGCAGCACAAAAGAGAAGTACACAATCGATTCAAGAAGAATTCGATTATCCATTCCCATTAAGGACGAGAGAAGAAGGCAAGAGATTTCAAAAACTAAGCAAATTGGATATCATCGGGATGATATTCCTTGATCTGGTTTTCTTGGAAACTCTTAATCTTCGACAAGAGATGGAGACATACCTTTCAATTCTTGGTCTTTCAAAATTTGTGGATACGCGATTCCCACAAAATCGAGACTAGATTCTCGAATGTTTGGTGACATTCGATTATTAAGATTCAAGGAAGAGGGTGATTCAATTTCGAAATCAAGGATAATAATACACCGTCATAAGAGAGATGATGAGTGATTGGTTCGGTTTCGAAATTGCCAATTCATCAAGCATAACGGACTCATTTCAACCTAACCAAGTTTGGGCAAATTTATCAGGTAAGAGAGTCTTCAATCCAAAATATTCTCCTAACAAACTCATTAAGGATGAATGTATTCTCCTTCTCCACAAATACCTTTCCACTTCGGTATTTTGTCGAGTCGAGAATACTAAAGATCAAAAGAAGGACTTGTTTGTTCTTTCATGCGCAGTGATAAAGCAAAAAGCAGAAATTGTGGATATAATTTGGGATATGATGAAGAAGAACTCAACGATCATGAGGAGTAAAATTGGAGCGACCGAAATTATCACCACCATAGTCTTGGTAGCAAGAGGTGAACTCCCCTATGTTCAACAACTGGGTGAGTATTTTCGATATATGGATGGAAATTACTTGAAGAACATCGAATTACTCTAAGAGCACGATGGTGTTTATTCTTTTTATTCCAACTCCAACCGCACCAAGAAGCTCAACTTAACTCAAGAAGATTCTTCGGTCAGACCATCAAATCCACCTTTTGAACCATCTCAAAGGAAAAGAACCGATGACCGAAGTTGAAGAAGAAAATGAAGATGAAGAAGCTCTAGAAGATTGGAAAGCTAGCATGCAACGTAAGTTGGATAATTGCCAAGCGAAACTTGGAGTCATGAAAAGAGACATGAAGATTCTAAAGAAAATTAATAAATCGATGCTTCAAAAATTACTTTCATTCTTTAGAAAGCAAAATTGTCAATTCACTCCTATTCCACTGGATTCTCCTTCACAATAAACGGGTTTTATCTTTCCTTAGCTTTATTTTCAATTATTTTTAGACTAGCTTTAGCTTTAGTAGTTTAGTTTTGATTTTTATAATGTCTCACAATGAGGATATTGTGTTCTTTAAGTGTGGGGGGGCATTTGTAAAAATCCCGTAAAATCTAAAAAAATGAATTAAAATTAAAAAATCGAAGAAATTTGAAAATTTTTCTTGATATTTTGTTAGTTATACATTATCATTTCTTATACTTTACTAACAATTATCCAAGGTTATTGTGAGTGTTAAGTTTTACAAGTTTGATGTTTGTGCAAAAATCGAGCGCATGTTGAATTTGAGCGTTAGTAGCACAACATTATTAGCAAGGATGAGTGGTGAGTAACATTCGAAAGTAACATTCCAAGTAAGTTTCGATTTATATTTCGATGCAACATAGTTATATAGTTTTGGTTTAATGCTTCCGATAAGTTTAAGTGGAGTAATATCTAATGGTATTCTTACGATGAGTTTTATATGCAAATCTCGAATAGGTCCTATAAGTATTGAGTATGTTTAAAGTGTTCGGAAACTATAGTCATAATACTTTGAAATAGATAATAAAGGATGAGGGTATTAATGAAAAATCAAAAGAAAGAGAGGATAACCAATGAGTTATTCAAAAGGTGAGGAATGGTACGGAGCAGAAACCGCAACCATTCATTGAGTGAAAAAAGAAAAGAAAGCATAGCACGAAAAATGGGTGCAAAGTACAAAGTACTTCAAAAATATATGCTTAGAAGAAAAAAATGAGAGAGTGGTATGGAGCATAAAATGCAACCACTGAAAAAAGGGGATAGTGGTATAGAGCATAAAATGCAGCCACTGTGAGTGTTTTAGCATCCTAGGTTACCTAAAAATGCCTTGAGAGAAATTAATCAAAGTGTGCTTTTTATGTCCTTTATACTTTATAATATGCTTAAGAGAAGGTAATATTCGAGTATGCATATAACGCTTGTATGAAGATGCGATTCGGTTGACACTCCATTATGAATAAAGGTACGCAACTGAGTTATATAAATTGCACATTACTAATTTGTGGGAAATTTCGAACTTCTTCTTGAAATCTTTTGCAACATGGAATGTGGTACTCACTGCAATTGTCTTTTGCCAAATAAGGTACGAACTTGTTTACCAAATTTATACACTTCTGTTGAATTTACCTTGAGGACAAGGCAAAAGTTAAGTGTGGGGATATGATAAGTGTATAATTACACTTATTATCATCATAATTTTATATAATAAACACTATAGTTTTAGTCATTTTTATACTTCATATAAAAGATTTCACATTGTATGTAGTTGTTTTTTATGCAAGTGCAGATACTAGGTAAATCTTGGGAGTAAAATGAACTAAAGTAGAATTCTATGAAAAAAGAGTGAAAAAGGTGCAAAATGATACGTGGAACTTAAAGATTTGGCTTAGGATCGAAGCTGTCGAAGATTGGTGAAGTTACAAGGAGATTTTTGAAGAAAACTCAATTCACGATCATGACAATACCTCGTGGTCGTGACCTATTCACTTTAGAAATAGAAATCTACCAATCAAATGTTCACGGTCGCGAATCACATATCGCGGTTGTGACATGGACGGTTTTCTGGTATTATCTTCTTAACTAGTAACCACCAGATAAGTATGATCAACCGCCATCAACTACCAATGAAAAGACACTTATCCGAAGTCAACCAATCATGAAAAGGTGCCTATCCATTGTGGATTGAATCAAAGCCTCTCAACCAATCACATTGAAGATATGTAATCTTTCACCAATAGATGTGACTCTTCGTTTGGATAGATGCAACCCTTCAAACTCTATAAATAGGGCTCCAAATCCTCAACAATTTCATGCATCAAGTGTTGGATAGTGTGGAACACTAGAGAGGAAAGCAAAAGAGTGCAAATATAGTGTGTGTATAGTTAGATTCGCTACATTCTTAAGTGTTAGCGAGAAAATGTTTAAGTGATTTGAATCCTTGTTTCGATCACTAGATTTCTCTATACTCTCAAGCGATTGTTGTATAAGTGTAATTGCAAATCACTTATCAATAAAAGTTTTTGTTCTTCAATATTCATTTGTTCGATATTCGCAAAGAATAGCATCCTAGCGGAGGTTCTGTATGGGCCGAGACCGAATTCAAAGCAGACGCAGGAATTACGAGAACTGACGACTCCCATTAAAGAGTGGATACAGTTTGATTAACTTTAGCTTTCACTTGCATACCTTACAACTTTACTTTGCTTTCTACTTATACTTTCTATTTCGAAGTTTATGATATGTCTATGTGTCATAATACGTATTTCATG
>CATIWQ010040702.1:0-16063 GCA_949673415.1 Euphorbia schlechtendalii
CATATTCGCACTTAGGTCATTTTTGGAGTTTAGATGCATGGTTCACGTATTGCGAAATAATAAATCATTCACAAAGCAGAAAAATAAACCATCCACGAAACAATAAGTAAATGCGGAAAATAAAAAATACAAGGCTTTCAAAAATCGGTACCCTATTAATTACATTTTCCGTAAAATATGTGCAATACCCAAAGGAAAAATAAAAGCCTAAACATACATCTAACCTGCATCCACAAAAGTTAGCACAGGGGATATATCACGTATGTTCGATTTGATTTTGGCGAGGCCCGTGTGACCTAATTAAAACATCGGTGATTTAAAGTTGTTAATTTAAATAAAAACAGTTCATTTTTATTTACACGTATGTTGGTCAATTTAATTAGTGAAAATGACTGCATGGCAAAAGGTGAGGTCTGTTATCCGTGAATATATTTTATTCCCTTCGTGGGGGTATTCTAATAGAAAAATAAAAAAAAGAAGTAAACGAAGAAAAAAATTAAAATATTTACAATAAAATAAAATAATTCTTAGGTTCACATGTAGAAAGAAATAAAAAAGAGGAAGAGGAGCATGAAATAAGCAGCTCTAGGAACTCAGAGGCTTTACCCTTTTGGCGTGAATCTAGTTTGGTGAGTCCGTTCGATCCCTGGGAGCGTTCCTCGTTCGTTTTGGTTTAATTGTAGTTTAATGTGGAAAAAAAGTGTGTAGTTATCCAAAAAGATAATCAGACTCGGGTTCTAAATTTGTTTTAGACTTGAGAATATCTGAGGATATTTTAAGAAATATATGAAGAGAAGTTTGATTTTAAGATGAAGAAATTTGGGATCCAAAAGTGTTTTGGATCCAAGAAAAAAAAAGTTAGAAGAAAAGAAAATATTTTTTGTATTTTTTTATCTGAAGAGAACAATTTTCTCTCTCCATTTTCCGGCCCCGTGTACTGAAAAAGACCCAACTATTTATAGAAAAAAGTCCCGAAAAAATCCAAAATAGGAAGCAGTCTGGCGAGGCCTCGCTAGGCTCTTGGCGAGGCTGCCTAGCCAAAATGCCTGGCAAGGCCTCGCCAGGCTTGTGGGCGAGGCTGCCTCGCCAAGAGGCTTGGCGAGGGAAGCCTCACCAGGGGAAGCCTGGCAAACTCGCCAGAACGTCTGGCAATGCTCGCCAGAATCCTGGTGAACCTCGCCAGGGCATGGCGAGGTTCGCCAGGTCGCTGGTGAGCCTCGCCAGGCCCCTAGCGAGGTTGGCCAGCCCTCTGGCGAGGTTGGCCAACCCTTTGGTGAGCCGTGCCTTGCCAAATATAGGCGAGGCGGGCTCCCGGTCCGGCTTCCTATTGCGTTTTCAAAATATTTTGTGTATTTTTATATATTTTTTTAGTTAGTTTTTTGAATTAAAGTCCTTTTAAATTCAGCGATGAGGAAGACTGCCATTTGAAGATCATCGGACGGTCGAAAATCATGTGATTCGAGGATAAATTTCCTGAAAAGCCATCATCATTGAATGCGCAAGCTGGTACAAAAATCCCGTGCTCACACTATTCTGGAATTAGATTTATTTATGAAAAAAACCACTCGCCATAATGTATCAAGATTGACTAGAAATTCGTTCTATCAATCTTATACTCTTATAAGAGGTTTATGAGCGTGTCTCTTCAACAAGAGGCCTTAAGGTACATCTCCCATTATATCACTATATCGGGAGCGATGGATCTCTTCTTGACTACTCGGCTTACTAGCGAGTGATCATCACTATACTCGTAATCACCCGTATCATCCTGATCGCAAAGGTATGAATAAGTATGACCCAAAGTATAATAACTCATACAAAAGGTAACTAGTATCTCAGGTTTGAGGATACTTGTACTGCTACTGCAATAAAACATGACACCACCACATGGATATAGTTATTTCTGAGTGTCTGTCTTATAGCGGTCTCCAATGTATTACCCGAATACATTCATGTGTTAACTCAAGGTAACTTCTTCAGTTCTTGAGATTGGCTACTTGGATCTAATTCAAGGAGAAAGCCTACATATGCTAGTCAATCCACTTCATTGATGTGTAGTCTCAATGAAATTATAACTAGGGATATTTAGACTATTCATAGTAACATGTGTGTGTAGTTCCCACACCACATAGCTCCCACTATATCCTCGCATTTTCACATTATGAAGTAGTCACGGACTTTATCTTATCAATGCGCATATATATAATAACACACACATATATATATATGATACTAGCGAGACACATAATTTAAATAACATTGATAAACAACAAAGATGCCTTTATTATTGATAACAATCTTCTACGAACCGTTTGTACATTATAACTAATAAAGATATATCACCCTAATTACCTCTAGGGAATACATCATGTCTAATAGTATTATCCCCTGATACTTAGAATGTTACATGCCTGTTACTAAATTCAGTTCTACAATAGTAACCAATACAATGCACTCCTTCCATCATTTTAAGTACCATCCAGTTTACCAAGATCGAATTAAGTGTTAGCTCATGTAATAGCCGTAGATATCTTGGAATTAAACTTGTTCACGAAGAACACAGCTCGCCTTTATGTATTGAGATTGACCAGAAACCTGTTCTATCAATCTCATACTCTGATCAAAGGTTTATGAGTACGTCACTTCAACAAGAAGCCTTAAGGTACAACTCCCATTATATCATTATATCAAGAGTGATGAGACCTATCTTAACTACTTGGCTTACTTACGAACAATCCTCACTATACCCATAATCATCTGTATCATCCTTACAATAGAGTATGCATAAGTATGACACAAAGTATAGCAACTTCCGGGCAAAGTAACCAGTATCTCAAGTTCGAGGATACTCACACTGCTACCTTTATAAGACATGACACCAACACATGGATATATTTAATTCTGAGTATCTCTTTTATAGCTGTCTCTAATGTATTACCCAAATACATTCATGTGTTAACTCAAGGTACCACCTTCACCTTGTGAGATCAACAGCTTGGATCAAACCTAAGGAGTGAACTTGCAAATGCTAGTCTGTCCACTTCATTGATGTCTAGTATCAATGAAACTATGACTAGGGATATTTAGACTTTTCATAGTAACACGTATGTACAGTTCTTATCCTACATAGCTCCCACTATGTCCTTGGACTTTCACACTATGAAATAGTCACAGACTTTGTCTTATTTTATTAAAAAACACATACATATACTTAATTGCATATATATAATACCAACAAGATACACAATTTAGAAACAATCATCGATATATAACAAAGAGGTCTTATTATTGATCAATAATAGTCTAAAACTATTTGTACATTAGTTACTAATAATGACATATCACCCTAATTGCCTCTAGAGAATACATCATGTCTAAAAAACTTCAACTTTAACTAGAGCCAATTGTTTATGTGCTTCATGCCATACTCATTAACTTGCTGGTCATGCTTAGCATGAGGCAATGGCTTTGTTATCCCATCCACTAGATTCTGATTTGTAGGGATGCATTCTAAGCTTATATCCTTTCTAGTTACTATCTCCTAAGTGAGATGGTACTATCTGAGTACATGATTGTTTCTCTGACGAGACTATGGTTCCTCTGCCTTAGTAATAGCTTCATTGTTATTACAATAGACCACTATTAGATTTACAATAATGGACACCACTTCAAGATCACCATTAAATCCCTTAAGCCAGACAGCTTGCTTAGCTGCTTCAGAAGTAGCTATATACTCAGATTCAATGGTTGAATTATTAGTTTTATCTAGTTTGAAACTTTTCCAAACAACTGCCCCTCCATTTAACATAAATGCATAACCTGACTGGGACTTGTAATCATCATTGTTAGACTGAAAACTCATGTCAGTGTATCCCTTCATAGAGAGATCGCTTTCTCCATAAACTAAAAACATATCTTTAGTCCTTCGTAAGTACTTGAGGATAGTTTTAACGGCCATCCAGTTCTTCTCACTTGGATCAAATTGAAATCTACTCGTAACGCTCAAGTCATGTGAGATATCTAGCTGAGTACATACTATAGCATACATGATGGATCCTATCACCAAGGCTTAGGGTATTCCATTCATGCGTAGTCTCTACTCTTATGCTCTCGGACACTCAGATTTAGAAAGGTTAATCTCGTGAGAGATTGGGAGGTAACCATTTCTTGACTGCTCAAGGTTAATCTAGCTAAAACCTTATCTGTGTATGTACTTTAAGAAAGACCTAGCACCCTCTTGGATCCATCATGATAGATCTTTATACCAAGTATAAAAGCTTCTTCTCCAAGGTCTTTCATTGGGAACTTCTTTGACAACCATGATTTAAATATCTAAAGAAAAGGAACATCGTTTCCTATTAGTAATCTGCCATCAACATATAATACGAGGAAAATGATCACACTGCCAGTGGACTTCTTATATACACAGGGCTCATTAGCATTTGGCACAAAACCAATTTCTTGGATTATCTCATCAAACCTAATATTCCAACTCCTTGATGCTTGCTTAAGTCCATAAATGGACCTTTTCAACTTACATACCTTCGAGCCATCCTGAGATGTAAAACCTTCGGGTTGTATCAAATATACATCTTGATCGAGGTTTCCATTAAGGAACTGATAATTCCTAGAAACAAGTACATTTTGTTCCTTAAGATCGAAAAAGGTATAACCCATAGTCTCCTTAGGGTAACCTACAAACAGACACTTATCAGACTGAACAACTAATGTATCTGAATTAGTCCTCTTTACAAAAGCAGGACATCCCCAAACTCTCAGGTGAGAAAGAGCTAGTTTTTTACCATACCACATTTCGTATGGTGTTTGGTCACGCGAGCACACTATTTAGAATATAAACTACGCTCTCAATTGCATATCTTGAAAAGGATTTGCTAAGTTCTGCTTGGCTCATCATGGATCGAACCATATCTAGCAGGGTTTATTTCTCCTTTCCAACACTCTATTATGTTGGGGTGTATAAGGAGGCGTACATTGGGATAAAATATTATTATCCCTTAAATAATCCCTAAACTCTTTGCTTAATTATTCACTGCCTCGATCAGATCGAGGGGTCTTGATACTTTTCCCAAACTGTTCCTCTACCTTAGTTCTGAACTCTTTGAATTTCTCAAAACTTTCAGACTTATGCCTCATAAGGTACAAATAACCATACAGTGAGTAATTATCGATAAAAGTTATAAAGTAGATAAAACCTTCATATGACTTAACACTTAATGGACCACATACATCGGAATGTATTATTCCGAAAGTACTCATGGCACGCTGACCCTTTCCTTTGAATAGTTTCTTTACCACATTTGTGTAACTTAGTTAAGCAATTCTCATTTATATTGCCTAAACGACAATGCCACAAGTATGAAGATTTCTCATTATCAATTTTCAATTTCTTAGCATTGTTCATATTTAGAATTTCAGTTTTAGTATATAGAACATAAATGCCATTAAAACACATTCCACAAGCATAAAGACTATTATCACGCTGAATTTGATAATTATTATTTGAAAATAAAATCTCAAATCCTTTTGTTGCTAAACACACAACATAAATAATATTCTTAGTGGTAGCATGAATATAATAGCAATTGTTCAAAACTAAAACAAGGCCACTAGGAAAATGAATGCTATATGTCCCCACAACTGTTGCAACAACCCGTGCTCCATTTGTAACTCTTAAATCTGTTTCCCTCTTTGCAAGCCTCCTACATAGAAGTACATATATGAGTATCACAACCAATATCCAATACCCATATAGACTCATAAAGAATTGTAGAGAAACTCTCTAGTATGAACATACCTTCAGAAGTTCAAGCCACAAATCTCATCATTATCCGATGAGCTTGTTCCAAGAGAAACATTTTCCCTTTCCATCTCTAGCTTCTTCATGAGCTTTCTCTTGGCTTTATAACCTTTAAGTTTCTTCAACTTAAGGTCCTTAACATTTACTTTCACTTTGAGTTTGTTTCTAAACTCAATCTCATAAATCTTGAGCAAGTCCATGAGTCGGGATAAAGTACGATTAGGAGAATACTCCTTAAGCCTCTCCTTGAAAGAATCATATTTATTATGCAATCCCATCAATACCATTTCTCTCAAGGACTTCTCACTATACATGATACTAACTGCTTAGAGTTGTCATACATGTATATAACCAACTCCACTACTAAGGTGTTTCCCTGTAACTTATTATGGAATAGTCTGCTTTCCAGACTTTCCACCAGATTGAGATGATTCATCATGGATACCAGATACAAACCTTTGTACACGTGGGCGTACTTCAAGAGCATGTTGTCTAACATGAGTTTTTTTAACAAACTCACAGTTTCCCTCATGCCTATCGTAATCATTCATCTCACATACAAAAGCATTCTTACCAAGATGTTTGAGACTCGGATCATCTAGAACATATTCCATGTAATAGTTCTGAAGAACTCTTCTCATAGTATCAAACCACTCATTGAAGTTACAGATAACATACTCTATGTTGCTAGGAGGACCGATATCAATACTAGTATTTTTGTCAGTGATCATATTCAGCCTAGATATAAGATAGAAATTGTTCAGACATTAGTATATGTGTATGCATTTAATATAAGGTCTTTAATTAAATACATATTTCCTACTATTTCATCGACATTCAAAAAGCCCCTTCTATTGAATTCGGGAAAATGTCGTCAAACCAATTTTCTTTAGTAGGTAGCATCCATAGCCCATCCACTATGACCCCCACTATAGCAGGTCAAGCCATAACAAACTACCATTGCTAGAACTCGTCCATTTGCATTCCATGCAATTACTAGTCTATTTGAGTTCTCTTTCTCGATATGTGCATACGCAATTGTACGACTACTTAAAAGTATCTCCAATATAGCATTAGTTCCAACTAATCCATTTTGGTTAAGGAATTAACCTCATCTAGTCTCATGATTAGACACATGTTAAGGAAAAGCATGTTGTACATGTCCTTACATCCGTTAATAAGGTTCGTATCACGACTTATGATGGGAAAACAATATATCGCCTTAACATTGTTGTAGGGATTTTGTTGGTGCAACTGGTCTCACCTTAGTCTAAAGACTTAACAAAGGATCTGATTATGACAATAATAATTCCTTTGGAATTATTAATCTAAGTGATCATGCTCAAGACTGGTACATCATAATCATTCCATTATGCCAAGACTCCACATAGCATGCAAAAAAAACAAGGTCCATGTTTAAGTTCTTGCACCTATGTCTATAAGTTTTAATCTCACAACTTAAACCACGATTGTAAAACTATATGCAGAATCCAATTCCCGTACTAGAAATCAACTTAAGTCATAAAAGTCCCTTAAGTATGCTTGAACCTAATATCGATGGAGATTTCCAGGTAGAAACCTTAAAGTAAATGAGAAGCCAAGTCCAATCCTTGCCAAAATAACTATGGGTATGTCAATTCGTTGTACCATAAATAATTATGATTTAAAAAATTTGTTCTTTTAATCAAGTGAAGTTCTGGATGAGCCTCAATTTCAAACATTTACTTGTGTGGTAAAACATTGTTAATTTATATGATGATCACCTAGACTAAGTTTGAGTAAAACCCTAATCTAGTTATTACATCATTTTCTATAAAATGTATTGAAACCTAAGTCATGCGTAGCATACTTTAATCAATTCGTTGGAAATATCATTTTAATATATTATCATCAATTATGCATAGCATAAGACATGCTCTAATACCACTTGTTGGTTAATTAAGGCAGTTATTGAACATGCGAAGTTACACGATGGAATTTCAAAACTTAATATTAACCCTAAAAGATCTCCTAAGCATGGCATCATTGATATAATCTCAATTGAAACGTTCTATAGATGCTTATAAATTTATAAAACTTAATAAAAAAATCAAGCATCTAAGTTTAGAGCATTACTAGTTGATTTGTGCCTCCCCTTATGATGCGGTGATCCCTTAGAGAAATTCAACAACACTTCATTAGCATAAGCCTGCAAACAAGGATGGCCTTTATGATTAGTCCACACGGACCCCACTGACCAAAACCTTACATAGAGGGAGAACTCGTCAGTTAAAAAGTAGCTACTAGACTAATCGTAGACCAACCTGAAAATATAATTGAGAAGGCTCTTTCTAAAAAAATAATAAGCCTTCAAAAGAGTTCTTTCGAAAGTGGAGAAACTCGTGGAGGTCTCGTAAAAAAATAATGAAGAAAAGGAGTCAAAACTCAAAAGAAGGCTGAGTTGAAGTGAGGAGAAAGGAGGGAAGAGGAAGATTATTTATAGCCTAAGGGGGAGCAAAAATGCTCCTTTAAAACCGAAATCCCACAGAGGTTGCTAAGCGAGATTTCTCACTCAACTACTTACCGCGTAAGGCAATCCCATCGCATGGGCTTGCCTTGCCCACACGTGGCAAGCCTCACGGGCCTCCTCAAGCACTACTAGTGTTTATGAGGCCTTCTTGCGAGCTTTCTCGCAAGCGCTGCCAAGCAACGCTTTCAAGCCTTCCAGCTTGCGAGCGCTTTTAGTGCTCGTACAGGCTTGCCTTGCGAACTCTTGTAAGATTTCTTGCAAGATCCGCTCACGGCATTCTAGTTCAGTTTTCCCTCTTTCTTTCTTAGTATACTAGTCTGACCAAAATTTGGTCCATCCAAATTGAGTTTGACTCTCCCTTTTATTCTCGATATAGACTGTTAGACAAGATGTATGCCCTAGAGGCAATTAGGGTCTATATATCTTTATTAGTTACAATGTATAAACAATTTTCAAATTATTGTTATTAATAATAAAGGCATCTCTGTTGTTTATCAATGTTTATTTAAATTGTGTATCTCCCTCGTATCATATATATGTGCTATTATATATGCTCATTGATAAGACAGAGTCCATAACTACTTCAAAGCTTGAAAGTGTGAGGATATAGTGGGAGCTATGTGGTGTGAGAACTGCACACACACGAGTTACTATGAATAGTCTAAATATCCCTAGTCATAGTTTCATTGAGACTGGACATCAATGAAGCGAACATATAAGCATGTGTAAGCTTACTCCTTGGATTAGATCTAGGCAGCCGATCTCACGAGCTGAAGGTGTTACCTTTAGCTAACACATGAATGTATTCAAGTTGTACATTGGAGACCACTATAAGATAAACACTCGAAAATAACATATCCATGTGTTAGTGTCATGTCTTATTGTATTAGTAGTAGTACAAGTATCCTCAGACTTGAGATACTAGTTACCGTGTGTAGGAGTTGCTATACTTTGGTTCATACCTATTCATACACTGGTGATCAGGATGATAAGAAGATTACGGGTATAGTGATGATCACTCATTGGTAAGCCGAGTAGTCAAGATGGGATCTATCTCTCCTGATAAAGTAATATAACGGAAGTTATACCTTAAGGCCTCTTGTTGAAGTAAAACACTCAAAAACCTCTTATCAGAGTAAAAGATTAATAGTATGGGTTTCTAGTCAATCTTGATACATTATGGCGAGTGGTGTTCTTCGTGAACAAGTCTAACTCCAAGATAGCTACGACTATTACATGAGCTAACACTTAATCCGAGCTCAATAAATTGGATGGTACTTAACCTGATGGAAGGAGTGTATTGTATTGGTTAAAACTCCAGAACCGGATCAAGTCACATGCACGTGATGTTGTGAGTATCGGGGGACCATACGCCTTTGCTAGAAAGCCCATTTGATAGTCTAGAGTTATCGGGTTCCATATCGGTATGGAACACTGAGCTTAAAGGTTCCCAGATGAGAAGCCACATTTAGGTTAACCTCCAGTGGATCTATACTTCAAGATCCCATGAGGTCACACACTCTAGGTCTTTGCCGGATTAAGTAAAGAACTTATAGACTGGGTTTATGCCGAGAATATTAAGAATGTTAAAATCTTTGGATTAATTATTAATTGGTTGGACCAAATAATAACTAAAGGTTTTAAAGACGGGTTTTGGAAAAATTGCAATGGGGCGAGCAAGGGAATTATTCCCATTACGAGTGGGCCCGCAAATACCGGATGTTCACATGTGGGGCCCGGGCGACTGCCCTGCTAGCAAATTGGCTCACGATCCGCTAGCATGCATTGGTACAAGGCCATCGCATACTTTTGGGCTACAGGCTTGCAAGAGTTGCTGGGCTTGCAAGCCTGGCTTGTAGGACAAGGCAAGCCCATTAATGGTAACCGCACAACCCGCATATGTGGGCTGTGCGTGCTGGTTAACCTACGTAGAGTTGGAGCTGTGCACGGTAACCCACGTGTGTGATGAGAATATTCCCATCCCACATTGGTTTTTGAGAGGAGCATTTTTCTCCCCTCCCACTATAAATAGTGGTCCACCCCCTCCTCCTTTATCCACTTCAGCTCAGCCTTCCCTTCTGAGTTTTAACATCTCTCTTCACGAGCTTTTACAAGATCCTCCACGAGTTTCTCCACTTTGCAAGAATCCATTTGAAGGCTTATTCATATTTTGGAAAGTGCCTTCTAAGTTATATTTTTGGTTTGTCTTCGAGTGGTCTAGCATTGCTGTTAACCAACGAGTTCTTCCTTTAAGGGAGGTTTTGGTCGGTCAGGATCCCTATGGATCAATCATAGAGGCTATCCTATTTTGGAGGTTAGTGCTAAAGGAGTGTTGTCTAATTTTTCTAAGGCAGCGCCGCACCAAAGGGAGAAGTACGTATCAACTGGTAAAATGCTCTTAACTTAGATGCAAAGTTTCTTTTATTAAGTTTTATAAACCTATGAGCATCTATGGAATATTTATACTAAGATTTTATCAATTATAGTATGCTTAGGAGTTCCTTTAGGGTTAGTTTTTGAAATTCAACCATGCAAGTTCACATATTCAATTACTGCCTTAATTAACTATCAATGGTATTTGAGACTGCCTTATGTTATGCATGATTTATGATAATATGTTGAAATGATATTTTCTATGAATTAATTAAAGTATGTTATGCATCATTTAGGTCTCAATTTCTGTTATAGAAAATGATATGATAACTAGATTAAGGTTTTGCTCGAACTTAGTCTATGTGATTTTCATGTAAATTAACAATATTTTACCACACGTGTAAATGCTTTAAATTGAGGGTCCTCTAGTACTTCACTCAATTAAAAGAATGAAATCTTTAAATTATAATTTTCTATGGTACAACGAATCGAAGTGCCCGTGATTATTTTGGCAAGGATTGGACTTTGCTTCTCATTTACTTTAAAGGGGCCTCTCCAACCTGGAAATATCAATCGGTATTGGGTTCAAGCGTACTCAAGGGACTTTTATGACTTAGTTTATCTCTAGTATGGGAATTGGATTCCGCATACGGTTTTACAACCATGGTTTCAGTTCTTAAATTAAAACTTATAAAAATATAGTTTATCTCTAGTATGGGAATTGGATTCTGCATATGGTTTTACAACCATGGTTTAAGTTGTTAAATTAAAACTTATAAACATAGGTGCAAGAACTTGAACATGGACCTTGTTTCTTTTGTATGCTATGTAGAGTCTTGGAATAATGGAATGGTTATGATGCACTAGTCTTGAGCATGTTCTCTTAGATTAATAATTCCAAATAGCTTGGAATTATTATTATTATCATAATCATATCCATCGTATAAGACCTAGACTAGGGTGAGACCAGCTGCACCAATTAAATCTTGTTCGCAAGGTCTTGACTCTACTGACTCTGAGGGTTTATATTTTATAAAGAAGCCAAAAATCTTGTCTCCCACTTTCCTACTGATAAGATAAGAGTTCAAAATATGAACTGGTGTTGTCAATACCGCTTATCTGAATACAAAAATGGTGACCACTGCAAGTATACAATTACAACATAGTTTTGAAAGATATCAATCCCATAGGGAAGGAACTAGTTCAAAAGATCAACAAGAGGAATGGAACAAAAGAAAATAATGTAATTTATTTTGGAGGATTGGAATGACGGGTGGATAGACAAATGTATGAAAGATTAGAGAAGATAAAAAGTATATAGATATTCCCTACAAACAAGTATAGAAAAGAAAACATGCAAAATAATCAAAGATATTACGTACACTAGATTAACAGATTCGGTTCTAGACACTCAGCTATTCAATTATTCACCATTGAGCAACACATGAAATGACTTTTCTAAATCTAGTGCAAACGAATTAAGATGATTAAATAAACCTGGATAATAATATTACTATGCTTAGTATGGGTCGCTCTCACATATCCATATTTAGCAAGTTACCATTCCAAAAATGTTGACTCGCTAAACAGCGTTATAATCATAGATCCAATGATTATACACAATCTCGTTAACCTCGAAACTACTCTTAAAGTTAACTTAAATGCATATAACTTGATTAATATAAAAGACTCAACAAGAAATACACATTATGACACATAGACATATCATAAACTTCGAAATAGAAAGTATAAGTAGAAAGCAAAGCAAAGTTGCAAGGTATGCAAGTGAAAGCTAAAGTTGATCAAACCATATCCACTCTTTAATGAGAGTCGTCAATTTCCGCAATTCCTACATCTGCTTTGAATTCGGTCTCGTCTCGTACAGAACCTCCGCTAAGATGTTATTCGTTGTGAATATCGAATAAACAAATATTGAAGAACGAAAACTTTTATTGATAAGTTATTTGCAATTACACTTACACAACAAATGCTCGAATATGTGGAGAAATATAGTGATCGAAATAAGGTTCGAATCACTTATACATTTTCTCGCTAACACTTATGAATGTAGCGAAATCTAGATATTTTTACTCTCTATCTATGCATACACAATGCACTATGACACACACATAATCACTCTCCTCACACTTGCCCATGAAATTGGTGAGTTTGGAGCCCTATATATAGAGTATGAAGGGTTGCGTCTATCCAAATGAAGAGTCATGTCCATTGGCGAAGAATTACACTACTTCATTGTGATTGGTTGAAGAGCTTTATTCTTATCCACAATGGAAAGGCACCTTTTCATGATTGGTTAACTTCTAAAAGGTTTCTTTTCATTTGGTAGTTGATGGCAGTTGATGGTGGTTGATCGTTCTTATCCGGCGGTTGAAAGAAGAGAAGAGTTGGCCAAAAAACTGTCATGGTCATGACCGCGAATGATTGTCGTGACCATGAATACTTGGTTGGCAACTTTTTATTGTGAAAGTTAACAAGTCATGGCTGCGACATGTGTGTCACGATCGTGACATGCCTTTTTAACATGATTCCTCTTTGTGATTTCTACCAATCTTTGACATTTTCGATCCTTTGCCAATTCCTTAAGTTCCTTGCATCCTTTTGCACGTTTTTCACTCTTTTTTCATAGATTTCCAACTTTAGTCATTTTACTTCCAAGATTTACCCAGTACATGCATTTGCATAAAAAACAACTACATACCTCATGAAATCTTTTATATGAAGTATAAAAATGACTTAAACTATAGTGTTTAATGTGTAAATTATCATGATAATAAGTGTAATTTTACACTTATCACACCCCCACACTTAACTTTTGCCTTGTCCTCAAGGTAAATTCAACATAAGTGTATAAATTAGTTATCCAAGTTCGTACCTTATTTGGCAAAAGACTATTGTAGTGAGTACCACATTCCCACGTTGCATAAGATTCAAGTAGAAGTCCTAAATTTCCCACAAATTAATAATGTGCAATTCATATAGTCTATTTACATACCTTTTCCCATAATGGAGGTTCAACCGAATCGTATCTTCATATAAGCGTTATATGCATACTCGAATAATTCCTTCTCTTAAGCATAGCATAAAGTATAAAGGACATAAAAAGCACGCTTTGAATAATTTTCTCTCAAGGTATTTTTAGGTAACCTAGGATGCTAAAACACTCTTAGTGGTTGCATTTTATGCTCCATACCACTCTTCCCTTTTTTCAGTGGTTGCATTTTATGCTCCATACCACTCTCTCATTTTTTTTTCTTTTAAGCATATGTTTTTGAAGTACTTTGTACTTTGCACCCATTTTTCGTGCTATGCTATTTTTCTTTTTTTTTCACTCATTGAATGGTTGCAGTTTATGCTATGGCTACAGTTTATGCTCCGTACCATTCCTCACCTTTTGCATAACTCATTAGTTATCCTCTCTTTCTTTTGATTTTTCTCTTAATACCCTCATCCTTTATTGATCAATTTCAAAGTATTATGGCTATAGTTTCCCAACACTTTAAACACACTCAATACTTACAGTACTTATTCGAGATTTTCATATAAAACTCATAGTAAGAATACTACTAGATATTACTCCACTTAAACTTATCGGTAGCATTATACTAAAACTATACAACTTATACTAATTCATGTTGCATTGAAATGTAGATCAAAACTTACTTGGAATGTTGCTTTCGAATGTTACTCACCACTCATCCTTGCCAAATGCTAAATGTTGTGCTAATAACACTCAATTTCAACATGCGCTCAAATTTTGCACTAACATCAAACTTGTAATACCTAACACTCATAATAACCTTGGACATTTGTTAGTAAAGTATAGGCATGGATAATGTATAAATAACAATAAAAATCAAGAAAATTTTCAAATTCTTCGATTTTTTCATTTTTTTTTTGGATTTTTGGGATTTAAAATTGCCCCACCACACTAAAGAACACGATTTACTCAATTTGGAAGACTTTGTTCAATTGAAAATCTAAAAACAAACAACTAGTCTAAAAATATGAAAAAGAAAAGTAAAGAAAAGAGAAAACATGTTCTATTGAGAAGAAGAATCCGGGGGACTATGAGTAAATTGACAATTTTGTTTACGAAAGAAGGATAATAATTTTTGAAACATCGATTTATTATTCTTCTTAAGATTCTTCATGTCTCTTTTCATTACTCCAAGTTTCGCTTAGCAATTGTCTAATTTTTGTTGCATGCTTGCCTTCCAATCTTCCAGAGCTTCTTCTTCTTCTTCTTCTTCTTCTTCTTCTTCTTCGTCTTCTTCTACTTCAAGCATTGGAGCTTTTCCATGTCGATGGCTAATGGTTGGATTAGATGGTTCTACAGTAGAATCTTCATGAGCCAAGATTAGCTTCTTGGTGCTGTTGGAGTAGGAGTAGAAAGAATATATACGATCATTCTCTTGAAGAAGTCCGGTATTCTTCAAATAAGTCCCATCCATATAGCGAAAATACTCACCTGGTTGTTGGACATAAGGGAGTTCACCTCTTGCACCCAAGATGATAGTAGTGATAATTTTAGCTGCCGCAATCTTATACCTCATGCTTGTAGAATTATTCTTCATCATATCCCATATGATATCCACGAATTCCGCTTTTCGCTTCATCAAAGCATAAGAAAGAATAAAAAAATATTTCTTTTGGACTTTGGTATTCTCTACTCGATAAAATACTGAAGTGGAAAGGTATTTATGGAGAAGAAGAATACACACATCCTTAATAAGTTTATTAGGAGAATTTTTGGGATCGAAGACTCTCTTACCCGATAATTCTTCCCAAACTCGATTTGGTTGAAAAGAATCTATCATGCTCAATGAATTAATAATTTCGAATCCGAACCATTCACCCATAATCTCTCTTGTGACGGTGTAATGTCCTTGATTACGAAATTGAATCGCCCTCTTCCTTGCATCTTCATAGTTGAATGTTACTAGACATTCGAGAATCCAATCTCGATTTTTTGGAAAACTCAAATCCACAAACTTTGTGAGTCCAAGAGCTGAAAGATAAACCTCTATCTCTCTATGGAGATTCAATGTTTCTAAGAAGACTAAATCTAAGAATATCATTCCCGTGATATCCAATTTGTTAAGCTTTTGAAAGCGTTTGCCTTCTTCTCTTATCCTTAAAGGGAAAGAAAACTCATACTCCTCTTGGTATGTTTGGCTTTCTCTTCTATTTGCATATTTCTTTAAAGGCAACTTGATTGTTGTGAAGTGGAAAGGTTTAAAGATAAAGGTTGAATGTTGAAGGTTGAAGATGAAGAAATTTCAGAGATTTTGTAAGCTTTTTGAAGATTGTGGTGGCTAGGGTTTAACTTAGACCTATTTATA
>CATIWQ010040725.1:0-23807 GCA_949673415.1 Euphorbia schlechtendalii
TATATAGTACCACGAGATACATAATTAGAAATAATCATCGATATATAATAAAGATACCTTATTATTGATAAACAATAATCTGAAACTGTTTGTACATTAGTGACTAATAAAGATATATTACCCTAATTGCCTCTAGGGCAACATCATGTCTAACATTCTTGGGCTAGTAGCACTTGCCTAACTGCCCCATATATTTCAGCATCAATTTTGAGAGTTGGGAACTTAGCCTTTGCTAGCTCTCTAATCTAAGCCAAAATAGATGAATCAGCTAAATCCTCTTGGATTGGCTTATTTCTAGAGGGTGTTACTTCCTTGGCTATAAAATTTGCCACAACACCACCAACATTCCCTGTTCCCTTCCAAGCTTAGTTCTCGGTATGGGGGACTTCCTTAATCAAAGAGGTAAAGATGGTTGAGGATGGTTGTGAAGAAATGTTAGGTGTTAAGGAAGTGGTTGGGGGAATTTCAGAAGTTTGTATAGTAGACGTAGAAGATGATTTTACAAGAGGAGTGATGTTGGTTTTAATTTGTTGAGGTCGTGAAGAAGGGTTCGTATTTCCTTGGGAAAGTTTTAGAGATAAAGTATGAATTAGGAGTTTAAAATAGAGTTTACAGTAGAAGTATCTGTAGGAGAAGAAGGATCTACAATAGAAATAGGAGTAGGATTTACAAAAGAAGAATGGGAAGGAGATTTAGATACTTGTGGGTTGGCTAATTGATCCAAAGATAGATCAACCTTAGGTAACTCAGCCTAAGTTTTAGGTAGCTCAGTTTGTTGAGTGCGAAGGGGGGATTGGATGTTTTCCTTTGGAAGAGCATATTCTTCTTGGTTGATGATCTCTATGTCATCATCATCCTCATCACTAATCACTTGATGTGATTTTTTGGGTCTGACAGTAGTAGATCTCTTCTTTTGGACACCTTTTATTTTGGAGACCACTTTTCTCCACTTCCTTAGCATCACCTAGAGTTATAGTATCTTTATCCTCTTTGTCCTTCTTTGGTTCTTGTTGAGAAGCTACTTCCCTAGCTTCCTCAAATATCCTCTTCCTATCCCTCAATCCTTGTCCAAGCTCAGTTGCTGACATGCCTTGGACTTTAGCAATAAATTCTAGAGGAGGAGGGGGTAAGGATGATTTTATTGTTGCTACTTCCTTCTCTTCTAATATTGCCTTTACTTTAGCTTCCCTCCAGGCTCGGGTATTTAGCTTTATCTTATTTGTTGGTTGTGCTTGGGCAGGAACATCTACTACCCTTGTTTTTATTGGGCTAGCTCTTTTCCTTTGAGTTGTCACCTTAACTCTTGGAGTTACTAGAGTAGTTTGTTGTTGATTGAACAAGTTGAGCTGACAGAGGAACATCATCAATTGTTCCTTCACTTGAGACTTCTAAGTTAGCTACAAAGGAATTTTCATCCTCCTTGGGAACACAACAGGAAAAATTGTTGGTTGCACCTTGGTCTTCTTGAACTTGACGTGGGCCTTGGTGTACCCAGAATAGAATTGAGAGAACTTCAACTTCTTGAAATATTGAAAGTCCAAAGTTCTCTTCAATGGCAGGAGCAGATCTCCACTTTCACCCACAAACTTAGATACATCCATCCTCACATCTTTTACTATTGTAGTAATAAGGTAGCCATAATGGAATAGAGTAGTTACCTTGCTGAGATGATGCAAAATCATCATAGGCTAGTTGAACTGCTTCCCTTCCACTATGTGATACACAATACAACACTCAAATTTTGTACAGCTAGTGAGAGATCCAATCTTGGGTATAATGATCTTGATTAAGAGCACGTGGCAAGCTCTTGCCCTCCAAGTCATTCCAGAGACGCTAATTTTTCCTGAGCCATAATCTACTGGAAGTTCCAAATCTTTCAAAATGGCCACATCTTCTTCATCCCTATTCCTTCTAAGCATAGTGCCTTTCAAAGGCATGCGTAGGATGCTGGCAATCAACTTTGCAAAGATAAGGTAAGAGGTTTGGTCAATCTATATCATCATGATATTAGTAAATCCCTCAATAGTGTAGAGATTGGAGAAGAACTTTCTCATCACTTCCTTGATCGTCCGTCAAGGAGTAGAAAGTTGCAATGATTTGCTACTTGATAACTCATTGCAAAGTCTTGTTCTTTAGTAGCCCATCATAGTCCACTTCAAAAACTGAACCAAAATCCTTATCCATTCCCCATTTCATCTGAGTAAACACAGTTCTTGGGGGCAATATCACCTTCTTAGTTATGCCATCGATGCTGACAAATATATTTCGCTGAGATTTGCCTTGAAGGATAAATAGAATTTTACCTTGAGATTGTTGAGAATATGACATTGTAGAGAGATTTTAAGAAATAGAAATTAGGGTTCTTAAGAGAAACTTCTTTGAGAGATCAAGTTGCAAGTAATTTTCTCTCTCCAGCTTGCTCTCCCTTATATAGATAATTTCCTTACAACACAGTATGTGTTCTCTCCACAAGCAAAGATCAAATTAAATGATAAGATGATATAAGAATTAAACTGACTTAGTTAAATGACTTAGTCTTAGATTAGATGGTTGCAATTCAAAAAGACCTTTCAATAAAGTGGTTTGTTGAGATTTTAATCGGGAAAACTTAAACTAATAGAGATAATGCAAAAATAAATAGGGTTAAATATGTGTCACCTTATTCTACTCAGCTTAACTTTTGATCTTGCATTTTAACAATTAGACAAATTTTTAGGATTTCATCAAATTGGGTTTGCCATTCCAATTAGCCCTCTGAGAATGTTGAATTGCTCCTTTGCTAATGGCTTGGTGAATATATCAGATCATTGCTCCTTTAAAGGAACATATTATAATATGACATCTCCCCTTAGTACATGATCCCTTTATGAAATGATGTCTAATATTGATATGCTTCATCCTACCATGTTGAAATGGATTTTTGGATAGGTCAATTGTGCTCTTACTATCACACATAACTTCGAGGCATTTTGACTTTATACCATAATCCTCCAGTTGCTACGAATTCCATAGCAGTTGTGTTATGCAACTTCTTGCTACCATGTACTCAGCTTCTGTAGCGCAATAGAAGTTTGCTTCTTATTATACCAAGGGGCAAGATATTCTCCATGGAAATGATATCCTCTAGTGGTGCTTTTCCTGTCAAGCTTATCCCTTCCATAATCTACATCTGTGTATCACCTAGGAGTGAAATTTGAGTTGTTGGGATACCATAGACCTGCATCATTTGAACCTTGCAAGTACCGTAGAATTCTCTTAATAGTTTCTAAGTGAGATTCTCTAAGATTAGCTTGATAACACGCATAATAGCATATAAAGTATTGAATATTAGGCCTACTAATAGTTTGGTAAAGGAGATAACCAATAATAACTCGATATAATTTATTGTCTATAGGCTTACCAGCTTCATCCTTACTCAAGATAGTATCAATAGCCATGGGAGTGGACATTGGCTTCGAATGCTCCATATCAAACTTCTTCAGGACTTCTTTGGTATATTTGGCTTGCTAATGAAGATTCCATCTTCACTTTGCTTGAACTGCAGTTTGAGGAAAAAGTTGAGCTCTCCCATCATTGATATTTAAACTCGCTCTTCATCTTCTTGCTGAACTCCTTGCAAAGCTTTTCATCAGTTGCTCCAAATATGATATCATCCACATAGATTTGGACTAGAAACACATCTTTCTTTCTTCACTTGATTAACAGAGTTGTCTATGCTTTGCCTCTTTTTTAGCCTTTACCGAGTAAGAAGTTAGTCAACCTCTCATTCAAAACACAGGGTGCTTGCTTCAATCCATAAAGAGCTTTCTTAAATTTGTAGACATGCTCTAGATTCTTCGCACATGTAAAGCCTGGGGCTGGCACACATAAACTTCTTCTTATATGAAGTCATTTAGGAAAGCACTCTTGACATCCATTTGAAAAATAGTTTGAAATTTATATGAGTTGCAAAAGCACAGAGAATCCTAATTGCTTCAAGGTGAGCTATAGGTTCATAGGTCTCATCATAGTCAATTCCTTCTTACTAGTTATAACCTTGATTCTGACAACAACACCATCTTCATCAAGCTTGCTCTTGAAAACCCATTAGGTGCTGATGATTGAGTTCCCTTTGGACTTAGGAACTAGATCCCAAACATCATTAGGCTTAAATTGATCTAGTTCCTCTTGCATCACGATCATCCAATAGTCATATCCTTTTGCATCTTTAAACTTCTTAGGCTCAATCAATGAGATGAAAGCTGGATGGCTCATCATCCTACTAAGCCAACCTTGCGTCATAAATAAATTATGAACATCATCTACAGCTTTCTCGATTGGCTTATTGCGATGAGTTTTAATCTCCCTTGGAAACTCGAATCTACAAATAGAGTCTCTGAATTGTGTTGTTGAGACTGAGGTTGATCTTCTACTTCATTGAAGGTGATAGACAGATTTTCATCAACTTTAACTTCCTCAGTTCTAGTTCTTATGTTGGGCTGGGAAGCATAGAGAGTGGCATGCTAAGTTGATTTTCTTCTTGGATTACTCCTTCATCTTCATTAGATGGACGTCTATCCACATTGTTAGTTTTATCAAAATCTACATGCATAGACTCCTCTAAAAGACCAGTTTCTTTTGACATATATTCTATATGCCTTGGTGTTAGTAAAAGATGCCTTCATCAGGGTTTTTTCTCCAAAATTGGGTGAATTAAAACCCGATTAAGGATATAATAGGCTATGTTAACAAATTCTCTCAAAAGTACTTTGGTAGATTGTAACCACTCAGCATGGACTGAGCCATCTCAATTATGGTTTGTTATTCCTTTTTTCAACCCCATTTTGTTGAGGTGTATAAGGAACGAAAACAGAATTCTTGGAAATGAAAGTTCTCAGATTCACATCCAAAATCACTTCAGATTATACATATTTTAATTCCTAGTTCATTCATTATCCAGTTACTGAGTTTGATAAAAGACTCAAAGGTTTCATCTTTGCTACTCAACAAGACGACCCATGTGAATCTTGTGAACTCATTCACAACCACCAAGGAAAATCTTTTTCCACCCATGCTCATAGGTTGAATAAGACCAAAAAGGTCCAGGTAGAGGAGCTCCAAAAATATCTTAGTTATTACATTGTTAATTGATTTAAATGACATTCTAGCCTGCTTACCAAGTTGACAAGTTGAGAAAAGCCTATCTTTCTCGAAACTGATACTGGGTAAACCTACAACTAGTTGCTTTTAGTCTGTTTGGATAAATTTTTCGTATTTACATAACCCAACTTTCTGTGTCAAAGCCACGAACTATCCTCCTTAGATACGAGACACCCATTAGTGATGTCAAGGGATAAATTAATCATATAAACATTATTGATTCTAGGAGCCAAGAGAATAGCAAAATCAATCTTACAATCAATAACTGAGCAACCTGTTGAGCTGAACTTAACTTTCTTACCTTTGTCACAAAGTTGGGCTATGCTAAGCAGATTGAAAATGAGTCCTTTGACCAGAGATACCTCTTTAATTGAAGGAGAAACACCTATAGTGTCACTTCCAACAATTTTATCTTTTTAATTATCTCCAAAGCTGACACTTCCATTTCTTTTGCACTCTAATGAGATGAACTAAGTTTCATCCTTTGTTATATGCCTCGAGAACCCGCTATCCAAATACCACAATCTAGTGTTATCAGTGGATCTCAGGCTCACCTACAAAACAGTTACGTTTTCTTAGGTTTCCATGTTTTCAAGTTGGGTTCTCCTTTGTTAGCAGAGCTTAAGCTACTCCAATCATACTCATCGTAGTAACCATTTTTATGCATGCGCATGACAGTAGCATGTTATGCACATGACAATAGCATGTCCAACCTTCGCACAAAAGTTACATGCCACTTTTGGTTTAGGCTGGCTCGCATTCTTCTTTGAAGGAGATTTCTTCCCCTTATTAGAATTACGAGTTTATTTACTCGGAGCTTGACTTTTAGCTAGAGGAGGGCCCCGTTTTCTTCAAAGTTGCTACCTCAATAGTCAACTCATCTAATTGCTTAGTGAGCTTGCTGTTATGACATTCATGATACTCAGCTTTTTCTTGAAGAAAGCAGATATCAAGGGATATGGAATTATAGTGTCTTCTTGATCCTCACTTCTCTTTAGTAGCTCTTTGATGTTATTGACCGACTTGTTAATCAGTTTCATAACATTAAAGAGTATGTGGGTGAACTCTTCAATGGATTAAGGGATTTCAGAATGTACCTAAGTTTGGGGGTTCTTCCCTTTATTTTACTTAGCTCTTGAGTTAACCACGGAATGGTTGCCATTTAAGGAAGATGTTGAGCTCTTGCCCTTCTCTCCATCAATCTCTATCAAGTAGAGGTTGGCGAAATCAGTTGCTTCTTCATCAAATGATGAAGAATCTTCTGAATCTCTCAATGTGGCAGCAAGTGCCTCATTTTTCCACCCAAAATTCGTCTTGAATCTATCCATTTTGGATTTAGGATAAGGCGACTAGATATAACATTTCTCACCACAGCCAAAGCATTTGATATCTTTGCTATGTTTCTTCTTTTATCCTTCCTCAACTCCTCGCCTATGCTAAGTTGGCTTGTTTTGTTGGGAAACTTCTTCTTGTTGAATTTCCCATCCTTATTTATAAAGCGCTTGAATCTCCTCATGAGAAGTGCCATATTCTCATCCTAATCATCACTAGTATACTCATCATATTATTAAGCTTTCAGGATAATAGATGTGCCCTCTTTCTCCTTGTCTTTACTCCTCTCAAAGTCATCATGATATTTCCTCAGGGATATTTCCTGAGTCAACATTGTGTCTATCAGCTCATCATAGTTGTAGGTCTTCAAATCATGAGTCTCCTTAATTGCGCTCTTCTTTGCATCCCACTCTAAGGTGAGAATTCTAAGGATCTTCTTCACCATCTCTTCCTCAGTAAATTCTTTACCTAGCTGCTTGAGTTCATTAATGATGTTAATGAACCTCGTATTCATAGATTGAATCCCCTCACTAGAGCCATCTAGAATAGCTCATATATCCGAAGCATAAAATTGATCTTTAACTCCTTCACTTTATTAGTCCCCTTATATGTGACTCTCAACTTTCTCCATATCTCCTATGTTATCTTGCATTTTAAGACCCCATTGAACTTTGTCAGATCTAGCGCACAATGTAAGTAATTGATTATTTCACATTCTCTTTAAGGAGCCTCATCAGTATCATCATAGTCTTCTAGATCAACTGGAACACATTTTCCATTCCTCACAATAGTGGGAATCTTGGGTCCTAATTCGATCGCTAGCCATGCTTGCATGCTTTATGATTGTATGAAATTTTTCATTATATTTTTCCAAAACATGTCATGCAGGCCGTCGAATAGTGGACGCCTGGTAACATACAATCCTTCCTTAAGGATTGTAGTCTATCCATTACCAGAATTGTAAGAATTATAAAAAGCCATCAAATCTTTAACTCTAGATAATGAGTTTATAAATTGAACACTCGCTTAGATACCACTTGTTGGTCCACTTTAGCCTTAATAATCGTGCAGAGGGGGTGGATGCAAATTTGCTTGATCTTTATAGATCTAAAAATTAACGCAAAGTTGTTTTTAGATGCATGTTGAGTGACTTAAACTAAGTGCACTTTTTTGTCTAAAAAATATAAACTACTCAACTTAGCTAACTTTGTTTACCTTTAAGCTGTGCTGAGTAATCTTACTCAGCTTAGGATGGTTTTCAAGTAGTTATAATAAAACAAGGATGTATGAGCGCAAACACTATTAAGGTAATAAAAGATAAGTAAGAAAAGATTACACTTGAGATTTTATCCTAGTTCGACCCCTAGCCTGCCTCCAGTCACAGGATCCCTTTCAGAGCTTTAATCCACTAGTGATTTCTTTCCTTCAATGAACGGAGAAGCCTTTATAGTGGTAGACTATTACAAAAAGTGCCCTACTTTCTAACTACCACTCAATACTTTGTTTAGGTACCCTTCCTAAACTAATTCACAAAGATACTTTAAAGAATTTAGGAATAAGGGAAATTAAATTATAAAAAGCGTTGAATCCTTTATAATGTAATAGCTTAGCTAACATTCTAAGCCTATTTGATTTCTCTCTAAATAAATAGATTGGAAACTAAGTTTTTAGTTTTTGATTACTTGAGATGGAATTTCTGAACGCTACGATTGCTTTGACAAAGATTCGGCTAATTTAAGGTGATTCACCAAGTTGTAACGACTGCTCCAGTCTTTAATTATAGTTGTAGAAGGTGGAAGTAACTGTTGCAAACTTCTCATCTTGACTTGTTCTTTAAAATCTCTTCTCTTCACGGTTTTTAAATCATAAGTTTGAAACAGATTCCAGGACGTTTAGAGATAACGATTTCTAATATTGAAGTGCGAGATTAATCCTTTGATCTTCAATTCATCAATAACTCATTTTTTTCAAGCAAATCTGTTTGAGAGTGGAGGGCGTAAGATGCAACATGGAAGATTGCAGTTGGCTGCTTTGCTAACATTACAGAATTATGCAGAGACACTGAAATACATCGCATGTCAGAAGATACATTTTTTCCTTGGATGTTTGTGAGGCATCTCCAACATTCGATACTAACACCTTTTGGTTGTGAGGACAACATGAATATCCGTGATTTCAGCCCTTTTTACCTGAAAAAACATCAAAGGAAATATTTTGTCTTCATAGAATCAATTAAACGCACAAGCGTCATAATATTCAAAGTATCTCAAAGTTACTCAACTTTTATTAAAATAAAAGCTACTCATCTAAAGCTAAGTTATATCGCATAAACTATGAAGTACACAGCCACTCAGCTTTCCTTCTCTAAGCCGTAACTTAATTAAGATTCAGTAAAACTGAGTTGTTTTCTTTAAAACAACCTCAAGTAAAACTTGCTTAATTGAAAGTCTACTTAGTAACTAATTAATTTCATTATCCTAAGAAATTTGTTATTTCCAAAACTCTAAGTACTGTGAAGTGCGTATTAACTTGGGTTCAACAGGGTATAATTCCATCTTGGAAGTGAAGGTTTCAGGTACAAGTGTTTGATTGTTAAATTTTAAAGCATGTAATAAAATTGCGGGTATGATGTTAGAGACAATGAAGATTCAATGCAACGCATGTGAGACGGCGGAGGTGGAGGTGAGAGGCTGCCCCAACGAGGCGGCTTTGTGTTGGCCTTGCAATGAGAAGGTTCACGCAGCTACTAAGCTTGCAAACTAACATCAGAGTTCCTCTTTCTGGTTCTTCTCCTCAAATTCCCAAATGCGACATTTGTAAGGTAATTCCTTCATAGTACAATTCTTAATTAACATGTTAACAGAGCCCTAATAGTTAAGAAAATCTTGGGAAAGATTCTGATCTTATAAACCTTAATTTGAAAGTTGAGTTGAAAAAGTCAAGGGAAATTAAATTGTAATAAAGAGAGTTGAACATGTATACAAAACAATAACTCATTCTTGTTGGCGTGAAGATGAAGAAGAAAATATTGATTTCCGAAATTACCCTAGTGTCATGTTAGCTTCATTAAAATTGTTAAGAAAAAATCTTCTTTGTGATAAAATTTGAAACCTCGAGTTCCTGATTGAAAAAAAGTTTAACAGTCCTACGTGAAATCACGTGACATGTTTTTTAAGTTTCCACTATAAACATATAATCAATTGGATTGAAATTTAATAGATTAGAAGACAGTGGATAAAAGGATATGATTAACTTTATATTTATAAACTTAACCTTATTACTTTACGTCTTATTATTATTGAAGAAATGATGTGATAATTAATCCACCGATGATAAATAATAAATTAAAATTCAATTTATTAATTACAAATTTACCAAAACAGCACGGAAGGATGATTAGTAAATTAATAGGTCAACAGGCCAAAAGAAATTATTTATTGCTCTTTATATGGGTATATTCTTTCTTCTTTTAAATTTTTCTCTGCTATCCAATTTGCAAAAAAGAATATTTATTTCACAGTTTTTAATGATTAACTTATACTTTTATAAATATATAATCTTTCCTGATTATCTGAAAAATTTTAAAATTTTCTATCGATAATTTCTGTATTTTAATTTCCCATGATATTCAAAGTTGCGACTTCTAAAATCTCAAATTTACTCAAAATCACCAAGTTAAAACATTTTAGTTGCAATAACAATGCCATTGAGATTCTTTATTAAAATAATAATAAAATGCACATTAATATACAAAGGACATATTGGCGGTTCATCTTACTAGTCATACGAAATCAAAGGTTTAAAGCTATATGTTCATAAAGTTTTCATGAATAATACACTTTCCGCCGTATAGGTATTTTCATATGACAACAATACAGATGGTATGGCTAATTAGTATTTATTCCAAAAAAAAAAAGAATTGAATTTGGAGCGCTGATTAAAAATGCAACGTTAGTCTCACTATTTCCACAAAACATTAAGAGCAAAAGATATATAAACTACAATAAATAAATAAAACAATAACCCAAGGAAGAAAAAGGGATTTTGAGTTCGATGGCTATGGCTTCTTCTTCCTCTCTTCACCCACTCTACCAGCACCCTTTTAGCCTCAAATTTGCTCCCATTTCTCGCAATTGCCGATTCTCCCGTTCTCGCCTTCGGTTCCCATTCACGATTCGTGCCTCTTCTTCAGTTGCCTTCGAATCGGTACAAATTCTGTGTTTTTTTTCTGTTTGATTAGCTAGATGTCAATTGAGAGGCGTTGTTTCTTTAGATTGAATTAGTCAATTGCCCTTTTTCGTGGATTCTGTACATGGAAATGACAGTTTAGCTGCTGCTTAGTTGAATTAATTTCGGTGTACTGTTTAGTTTACATCCTATCTTGAGAAATATGGTCCTCGTGAATTCTAAATTGCATCAAATTACGGAATATTAAAACTTGCGTATATATTCAGATTAACAAAATAGGTTTTATGATGAATATGAATGTGGAAAACTAGTATTAACAAAATGAAAATGTTGGAAAAGGAATTGAAACCATGGCTTATGGTGTAGAATTTAGAACTGGAAACGACTTTCCTAGAATACAATATTCAAAATTATTTATATTTTCGCTAAAAAGATTCAAAATACCAGAAAAAAACTTGTGGTATGTGTCTGGCTGAATACTGGCCTGGTCGTCTCTATATATCATTGCGAAATTTCATTTGACATATCAAGTATACTTTTCCTGCAATGAAGAAATAATTGATGAACTACTGAGTTGAAGAACTCATATTATATTTTTCTCTTACTTAAATTCCTAGTTTTATGAAATTATCTTTGTCTACGATTTAAATGTACAGAAGAATCAAACTTTCGAGGCTGATCCTTTCGCATGTCCGGTATGTTATGAGCCTCTGATCAGAAAAGGCCCTCCTGGTTTTAATTTGTAAGTTGCGGTTAAATTAATACGAGATGAATTTACTCTTTGATTTTTCCTTTCACTCGTTAAATAATGACTGTTAAATATTAATTCAGATCAGCCATATATCGCTCCGGGTTCAAGTGTGAAAATTGCAAAAAAATATTTTCCAGCAAAGACAATTTTCTGGATCTCACAGTTACTGCTGGAATGAAGGATTATATTGAACCAAGACCTGTTAGAACTGAGCTATTTCGGTTTGTACATTGATGTGCATAAGCTATGTATTCTATAATATAATCCTCATTGCTTTTCCAATAAATTTGAAATTCTCACATATATCTCTCAAATCTTATATACCACCATTCAGCAATGAACAAGCTGTCTTTTTCTATTGTCTAATCCTAGCTACCTATGATACTTTTGAACAGCTATGCATCTTTGGCATTTTATGGTCCCCGATTTTTCAGTGAAATAAAATATTTTTATTCTAGTTTTTGAACTTGTAGGAGCCCCATTGTTTCGTTCTTGTATGAACGAGGATGGCGTCAAAATTTTAGGCAAAGTGGCTTTCCTGGTCCTGATGAAGAGGTAATATTTTCCTTTTTCTTTTCGATATTAAAGAATCGAAGTCATTTTAATGAGCATACAAACAAAAAGAACAAAACTTATATGCTTGACTTGTTATAGTAATGAAAATCTGATGTGCAATATGCCGTTTTTATTTGAGGGAAATCAAAAATAATAATAAGTGTCTATTGTTCATATTTGTTGTCATAAATGCAGTTCAAAAAGGCTCAGTTGTATTTTAAACCAGCAGAAGGTGGTCTACTTGTAGATGTTAGCTGTGGCAGCGGATTGTTTTCCCGAAAATTTGCAAAATCTGGGACTTACTCTAAAGTCATTGCCCTTGACTTTTCGGAAAACATGCTTCGCCAATGTTATGACTTCATTAAGCAAGACAATACTATCCCTAATACGTAAGCTTTATTTTCTTAATTTGTAAAATAAAGTGTTGGAGATCATTGTAGGCGAGATCTGAATTATTGTTGTTTTATCATCCAGGAATCTCGCTCTTATTCGAGCAGATGTTTCGAGACTTCCGTTCCCATCAGGTTCGGTTGATGCGGTTCATGCTGGCGCGGCCTTGCATTGCTGGCCGTCTCCTTCAAATGCTGTAAGTGACTTTTATCACTTTTTTTTGCATCACGGCTGATTAAATCCTTGTATAAATCTATTCTCACGTAATCCTTAGGGATTTATTTCCGCTACATATAACATATTTGTAAATTTAAAAATAATGAATATATACTTATTTTTAAAAACTTGAAGACTAACACAATAATTAAAAGGTCAAATCCATGCTTAACTTGGCATGATTTTTAGGTTTTCTTGATTCCAACTTTGAAAAGTCTCTACCAGCCCCCTAACTTGGCAAAAGTGCACTTGTCAGCCCCCACAATGCCACTTGTCTCATTCTGAATCTGAGACCTATTGGAGGTTACGAATTGCATTGGAAACATAATAATTCTAGTTTTGTAGAGGATATGTGACTAAATTGGATAGACTTTGGCATTAGGCTAGAGATATTTGTCATGTATCCGTTTGACTTAAAAGTTTAAGCTGATAGGTAAGGCCCAATCGTAGTATTTATATTAATCTCAACACTAACCTGCACGCGAATGTCCCCTGGGCTTGGAGCGGGTACTACACAGGCTCATTCTCCTATATGTTACAATTTTTTTCAACAAATGGAGCGGTCAGGATTCGAATCCTCGACCTTTAGGTATAAGCTACCTTGATACTATGTCATGAAACCGTTTGATTCAAAAACTTAAATGAAAGACTAGTTAACGAGATTGTATCTACGTTTCAATCTCCGTCGTTCTCCGCTGCTACTGGTCTCTTTTCCATGGTAGAGGTTTCTGCAAAACAAAGGGGTTGTTACGTGGACTAGCCGTGTGACAGGTGTAGCTTTTCCGATGCTTAAGTTAGATCGGAATTAAGAGAGGAGGTATGGAGTTACTAAAGTTTAGAATAATGTACCTTTGATTGGACCCAAGGGGACTTTTTATAGGCTTGATTGGCTCCTAAGTCGGTTAGGATATGGAGTTGTATGCCAAATATGACTCTTGCCAAAATAGATAATTATGAATTTGATCCAATACAAGGAGCATCCGGATTAGGATAGATTGCTTTTCTTGCGGAGAAAGTTTAGGACCTTCCAAGCGGCAGAACCGACTCGGTTTAGCCATCCGTCTCGCCTTATTTTCAGGTTAAGATAAAGTTAGATCCAGTCTTCTTGGCGTGTTGAGGTGACTGTATTTGCCTGGATATCAAAGCTGTGATGGAAACTCTCTTAGTGCTATTTTACTGAGCTACCAATAGTTAAGGACCAATTAGTATCCACTATTATATTACCAATCTACCATTTAGATTCTGATTTCAAAAATCCATTGTGGTCTTGAATAGCTTTTCATAAAAATCATTATTTCTTATTAATGGCATTATCTACACATTAGATTGCTGAAATCAGCCGAGTACTGCGAAGTGGTGGAGTCTTTGTCGGAACCACATTTCTCAGATACAGCGATACAACTCCCTGGGTAGTACGGCTCTTCCGAGAGGTAATACTCGTTTTTGTAGCTTATTTTCTGAACTTTATAATACAAATATATTGAATTAGAAGGTGTTACTATGTTGCAGAGTGTGAGGGCGACATATAGTTATTACACAAAGGAGGAGATAGAAGATTTGTGCACATCGTGTGGACTTACGAACTACAAATCCGATGTTCAGCAATCCTTCATCATGTTTTCTGCGGTTAAGCCTTAGATCTTGGCTATAATTTATACAATACGTGTGGTATAAAGTATAATCATATCAATTGCCGTTTTGGTTTATATTGTATACGTAAATTGTATAGAGATTGACATTGTTAAGAAAAAAGCAATGAAAAGGTGGTAAATTTGGTAGATTGAAAGTAATTAAATAAAGTATGATGTTTTATTGTCTGATGTGGCGAACATTAACGATATCGTTTCGGTTACTGAGGAAACTACGAGTCATTTGTTAGGGCAGCTCCAATGGTTCCCCATTTTGGGAATTTGCACATAACGGGGAATGAATATGGGGAATGGTCAATCATTTCCCATATTGTATATTTCCAAAATGAGGTTTCCTATATACATGGGAAATTTCAAAATGGGGAATGATTATTATATTAATATAGTTTTTAGTTTTGATTTATTTTAATGATATAATTCTTTTTTGGTTATTGGGAATAGATTTGATGTAAGGAAATTAATATAATAATAAAATATTATTACTTTATGAAAATCTGAAATGAGGAATGAAAAGTGGGGAAGATGATTGGAGCAAAAATATTATAGATCTTGAGATTTGGGAAATAAAATACGGGGAAATAGTTGATCTTGTCTTAGGCAGCTATAAATAAATGGCTTTGTTAAAGTTACAGGTGCTGTTAGAGTTTAGAGTAGTTTTGAAGATTAAGTTATATCGTAGCTGTGATTGTGCAGAAATAACGAGTGTTGGATTGGATAAATGTTGTACAAAAACTGCAACGATATAAAATTTGTATTTAATAAATGTCTTACAGTTGTCAACAGTTGTCAAATGATAGTTTGTAATCTGTGAATTCCAAATTTACCTGCCATGTATTGAACAAAGGTTCTTTTTCATGTTATGTCTATAATTTTAAAAATGGATAATATCTATTTATAAGGTAGGAATAATAAATTATTTATTTCATTTTAAATATCATTTATTATTAGATAATGTCTATTTGGTTGTTTAAATCTAAATAATTAAATAGACATTGTTTACAATTTAAAATGACACTTAGTACCATATCTTATAGGAAAGATTGGTTAGACAAGCTACTAAAGATGTATTTTCAAATTGATTGTTTATTCCTTCCTATGTGTTAAGATAATTTATGGAATAAACAAGCTACTAAAAATGCTCCTATGTTCATGTTAACATGACTACATGATGATGGTAGAGATGATAAAGGTAGAGACTGTATTTGAACATTACAAGACAACTTCCTTGCAAAACTTGCTATCAATAAATTTTGGAAAAATATATCTAAATGGTTCTAGTTTTGAATTAAAAGAACATAATTGTTTATGGTTACATATCAAAGGATGAACATTTTGATGGATAAATACAAGAGGTTAACGTTCCTGAACTTGTCCACACTGATTACTTGTTTCTTGAATTTTTTTTGAATTTGTTTAAAATACACAAGTTTACCCATCAATGTAACGTATCAACTTTTGGTTGGAGAGGAAAAGATCAAATTAATAACATCTTTGAGAAATCAAACCAACCAAAGCTAACATGCGACAATTTGGGGGGCAAACCTATGCATTTTAATCAATTTAAGGAGATGTTTCTGACATATTAAAAGTTCAGGGTGACAAATGATGATCGTGGACAAATTCAGGGGGTCATATGTTTAAAATTTTGTATTCCTGCAATGGATTAAAATTGTTGATAAAATTTATGATATAGTAAGCTATCTTACCCCTTTAGATGTCTATAAATCAACATATGAATTAATCATTAAATCTGCTGGTGGTATCTCTATCATAACAAAATATAGGCCGAATGTAACTCCACAAGAATTGAACATCCTTTCAAATATTTTGGCTTTACAGAAGATAGATATTTTATGAAACCAGTAGAAAAGTAAAGAGAGTCATGAATGGGATAACAAGTAAATAAATAATAAAACAAAACAAAAAAAAGTGATAAAATAAAAGAAGGCATAAAAGATCCCCTCGTGCGGCTCACACGCTGACCCATCTCTCTTTGACCGTTGACCAACCAACAAAACATAGTGTTTTTCATTTTACATTATCTTTTTCTTTTTGTTAATGTTTCAATTTTAGTTTTATTAACAACTTAAACAAGAATATTGAGGCAACTACCGAAATTGTTTTTTTGCATATTTTGACATTGGATCCTCTGCACGTGACCTACTGATTACTGTTATCCAATTTCCACTTTTAAAATATTACTTGGCACGTGGGGTTGGCAAATAACCTTCGTCTTGTTTCCTTTTTCTTCTTTATTTTCTTTTACAAATCATACAAGATGGAATCTGCAGACTGAGTGTTGTTTGAAATCGTTTTTCAGAATTCTCTTGATATATCAGGACGCATATACGTATAATTTGTTTCTCCCATCTTAATCTTTTAGCTTTCGGAGAGGTACATTACCTTTCCGAGAGTTTTTCAAAAAAAAATTCATAGTTTTTTGAAGAAAAAATACTGAACTAGGAGCAAAAAAAAAAAAGCATCCCAACTAGTACTACAAACTCATATTAATATTGTAGGAGCAAAAAAAAAAAAGCATCCCAACTAGTACTACAAACTCATATATGAATGTACCGCGAGAGAGAAAAAAATAGGCTTCTATCATTTGAAAAAAATAAATATATGCATAATAGACTTGTTTATCGAGCCATGAGTAAGATTTAGTTGGGTTTTACCAAAAAAAAAAAAAAGGCTTTGTGTAGACATAACCTAACTCATAGAAATGATTATAGGGAATGGAAAGGTTGGACTTAGAGATTTGAAATTTCATTTCTTAGGTTCGTCCATCGGCTATAACTTGAAAATAAATTGTAAATATATTTAATCGTTTGCTTTATGTGTCAAAAAATTTTGGAAGAGAAGAAACAAAATTGAATTTCTATCATATTACAATAAATTAATAAAATATATTAATATTACTTAACAATATATTAGTGTGATTATGCTATTTGTATTAAAACTTAGATTGTATGCCAATAAAAATCTATATTCGCCATTATTCAAACCACATATGGATTGCTTGCGAACTACGCGTGGAAGATTTCATATCAAATATAATTATAGAATGTATTTGCATCAATTTAATCACAACGGTGTACATGAACCATATCATTTTAAAATCTATATCACATAACTTAGTTTTAAAAGGATGCCTTACAAGATTTTCGGGTTTAAAGTTCTGTCATACCAACATACAATACACAAAACTTAGTTTCAAACCTATATCATTTACTTGGTATACCATTGTTTTATACCTGTTATATGACTTTCAAAATATAGTATTAGAAATATCTGGTCCGTCAGTGAGCAGGTCAATCGGGTTTAAAGATCCGATCCAATATAGTTATTTGGACTAAATTAAAAAGTTACACAACTTTAATGAATTAATTGAAAACAATCAAGAGTTTGAGAACTTAATTGCAATTAATTCATTTCCATTTCCTATATAAGGAAATCGTGTGTAAGAAATTCAAAATGGAATTCATATTTCCTTTCATTATCTCTCTCACGGGTTTCGTTTCACGATGAAAAATGTCACAAATTAATTGTTATTGATCTTTGTTGCTGCAGAAGTCGTGGGCTGTTGGTCCCGAATAACTACAAAATTGTACTGGAGGGGGGTGAATAGTACTTTTAAAAAATCCCTCCTGGTTTAAAAACATTTTGTTACTGAAAAAAAATTTTAAACCAATCTCAAAGTAAATTAATTGCTATGTTGTAAATGCTTAAAATACACAAAATCAAGTAATTAAAATAGTAAAGATAAAGAGATTGAGACCCAACGGATTTTATCCTAGTTCAACAAACCTTGGCTTAGTCCAGTCCCCAAGTAAACTGACTTGAGATTTTCCTTTATGTGTTTCCTTTACGGGCAGCAAACAAGGCTAGCTATACTTTTTCTGTGCTCAAGTATCAAACCTTACAGTTGTTTTTTTGGGCTCAATAACAAAACCTTTTCACCACTGTTTTTAAGGGGCTCAACATGAAAACCTTTCTTGTTGTGTTTACGGGCTTAGCAACAAAACCTGACTTTATAGGCTTAGCAACGAAACCTTTCTTGTTGTTTTTATGGGCTCAACAATGAAACCTGACTGGTGTTTTTGAGGGCTCAACAACGAAACCTTACAATTCTGACTTGATTGTTGGTTTATGTTGTAAGAACACTTGAAGAAGCTTTTCTCTCTTTAGCACTGAAGAATTGCAGGGAAGACTAATCTCTTTGAAACTTGTATAGTATAACTTCTTTTGTAGTCCTCCAAGTTTCAATCTTCAAACTGAATGCCTTTTTATACTTGTTTGTGCAAGTGAAGAAACTAGCCGTTGGAGCTGTTGAGAGAGACCTTCTTTGTAGTACTTTAATGCAATATGAACATTGAGTACATCACTAAACATTGGGTTCTTGTCATGTCATCACTTGTCAGCTCTTGTGGTACTTACCACCTTTAAGCACCACTTTCTGCTACCACCTTCAAGCACCGCTTTCTGCTACCACCTTCAAGCACCGCTTTCTGCTACCTCCTTTATGTCCATATAAGCTTGTGATAATGTGCTAACCCAATGCTGGCCATGTAATCTTGAGAGAGAGAGAATTCCATTTAGGTTCATGGCATGATGGATGAAGGCTCCTGCTTATCTTTGTTTTCATCACTTGTACTTGTGGCATTAGTTTGGTCTTCATTTTTCATTATGTTGTAGCTTCTTTAAAAAAATATATTTTGATTTTTTAATTAACACAAAGTTTTATATGTATCAATTTATCAAAATATATTATTAGTGCTTTGTTTGTTTCGCCTTCTTGTTGTAATCATCGAAACTGGACTCAACAATCTCCTCATTTTCTATGATTACAACCCTTCATGATATATCTTGTTGAAAGCATGAGGTGAACAAAAAAAGTTCTTCTTTTCTTCGTTACTTGAAAAATAATCGCAGTGTAAGCTTCCCCTGAATATTTGATCCATTGATCATAAGCTCCCCCGAATATATGCTCATGTTGGCTTGAAGCTTTGGGATCAATTTTCCACAGAGTGGTTGATATTTTCTACACAATAACAATTTAAAACCAACTCAATAGTAACATTAAAATATTAAACGTTTGCTTTATGTGTCAAAACATTTTGGAAGAGAAGAAACAAAATTGAATTTTTATCATATTTCAATAAATTATTAAAATATATTAATATTACTTAATAATATATTAGTGTGATTATGTTTATAAGTTTATTTGTATTAAAACTTAGATTGCATGCCAATAAAAATCTATATTCGCCATTATGCAAACCACATATAGAGTGCTCGTGAACTACGTGTGGAAAATTTCATATAAAATATAATTATAGAACGTATTTGCATCAATTTAATCACAACGGCGTACATGAAACATATCATTTTAAAATCTATATCCCATAACTTAGTTTTAAAAGGATGCCTTACAAGATTTTCGGTTTAAAGTTCTGTCATACCAACATACAATACTCAAAACTTAGTTTCAAACCTATATCATATACTTGGTATACCATTATTTTATACATGTTGCATGACTTTCAAAATATAGTGTTAGAAATACTTGGTCCGTCCGTGAGTAGGTTAATCGGGTTTAAAGATCCGATCTAATATAGTTATTTAGACTATATTAAAAGTTACACAACTTTAAGGAATTAATTGAAAATAATCAAGAGTTTGAGAACTTAATTGCAATTAATTCATTTCCAAATCATGTATAAGAAATTCAAAATGGAATTCATATTTCCTTTCATTATCTCTCTGATGGGTTTCGTCTCACGATGAAAATGTCGCAAATTAATCGTTATCGATCTTTGTTGCTGCAGAAGTCGTGGGCTGTTGGTCCCGAATAACTAGGAAAATGTACAGGAGTGGGTGAATAGTTCTTTTAAAAAATCCCTCTAGGTTTAAAAACTTTTTGTTGCTGAAAAAAAAAATTGAACCAATCTCAAAGTAAATTAATTTCTATGATGTAAATGCTTAAAATATAAAAAATCAAGTAATTAAAACAATAAAGATAAAGAGATTGAGACGCATCGGATTTTATCCTGGTTCAACAATCCTTGGCTTGGTCCAGTCCCCAACTCAGTAGTAACATGAGAATATTTCTAATAATGATCTTACTTTAACTTCCAAAATATTTTCATTTACTTATAATGCGAGCTTAACACTTTAATTAATCATATATGCAATTATACTTTCAAGAAAGCCCCAAGTTTGCGTTAAAGTTTCAGCTCAAGGTTTGCATTATAAATATAGCTGAATAAAGTACTTTTGCAAACTCTTGTAGATTTAATATACTCGAGGCAAATATATGATTTAAACAATTCTTTTACAAACTCAAGATATATCAAATCATTAATACTTCTCCCCCTTTGAAATCACCAAAAAGGGTAGAGAAATCAATACTAAAAAAATTCAATGCTAGTAAAAATTCGAAATAAATGAGAGAAGGTACTTAGCTGATTATTGAATCTTTGGCAATGAATTCTTGAGAATGTCCTCAAATCAGGGGATGAACCATAGATGGTTGTGGTTCCAAGGATACAAAAAAGTCCAGTAATATAATCGATTATGATACAATAATGTGAAGTACCATTTCTTTGCAAGTATGATATTGTTAGTCACAACACGTTACCATGGACTCCAATATCCAGTCATTACTTGCAAATAAGTAATATATGCTATGTGAATATTATATTCAGTAGGCATATATTAATCATCCAAGCTAGTATGACCCTTAAAAAATCAAAGGTTATATGCTAGTAAAAATAAGCTTATGTATGAGCATAGGATATGAGTATTGAATGAAAGAGGAGGTGCTAAACTTAGCATAGAGTATATAGCAAGAAGAAGGGCCACTTAATTAATAAAAGAATCATGTGAGGTTAATTATTACATATAACAATATAAGAAAGGCATATGCAAGCTATTTTCATGTGAGCATTTTGAAATTAGGGGTAAAAAATTCAAAAGATGATTTTTTTTAAACTTATGTCATCATGCTCATGGTTGAGAAAAGTGAAGGAAAAAATGTTGAACATGAGATGCTAGCTTATTCATAACCAAACATGATATTAAAGATTAAAGAGCAGCATGAACAACCAGAAATAGAATGAAATAATTAAGACATGAATGAAGAAACTTAGCTGGTTATGACACTCATTTGTGTATTCCTTAGTATGGTAAATTATAATCACCATTGTGCCATAGGATTTAACTTTGTATTTCAGCAACGAATCGATAATTGAAGTACATAGAAATACTTTGCTATTGTATACTGTGTTGAGAATGTATTTGCTCATTTTTTGGCAACTCCACAAGACAACATTGCTCATAAAGTCCATATACCATACTTATGGATTTCTCATAAAGTTGATGAGTTTTTGTTTGGCTCAAAATGCAGGAATCAAAGAACAAATAATCTTCTACTTTCTCCCTTTGTATTTATTTTTAAATCCACTAAACATTTCATTTTCTCCTCACTTTATACCCATGACACGTGTCCATATCTCATAATCTCATCATTGTCTTTTGTAGTTTCACCTTTACTAAACTTAACCACTAGCACCTCTCCCTCAATCCTAGTCTTAGTCCTCGTGCACCTTTGGTTAAGCACCCATCTACTTACCACTTTTACCTTACCCTTTATCTTTATCTTTTCTCAAGGTAATACGAGGCAATACCCAATTCAACACCCCATGACACATGGATTATTTTGAAAGTAGAAAAAGTTCTACTACTTCCACACATCACACCCATAATTTCAATATCTCATTTTAATATCTCATCTCACTCAATATTTCATCTCAATATGTCATCTCACTCTCATACTTTCAAAAACCAAGATCCTTATACTAACCATGCCTTCTTTCACCTATCATGATAGTTTCTACATTTTTTGAGAGGGTAAATTGTGCCTCTTTTATCCATCAATCTTGAATAACTATCATAGGCAATCCACCAAGATTTATATAAATAATACCCTAAACTATGGTAAAACTAGTTCCTTGTGCTTGAGAGATTCACTTATGTGAGTATGTGAAACTAAGACTCCATATACATGTGATGACTCATATATGTAAGATTAATGTCATGTACAGTAGACATGTCATAAAAGATGGGTGGTGATGTAGGAAGACCATAATCATTATGTGTGGTATAGAGATTAGGAGAGAGAAGGTAGTTGGGTGAATAAGGAATTTGGGTGAGTACTAGTAATCATTTTTGGTTTTTATGAGAAGGTGTAAGTAAGGTGATGAAGTTGTAGGGTAATGATGAGAGAATTAGATGAGTTAAGGGTGATATTTACCTGGAAAACCTTTCTATACTTCTTGTTCTTCTCTTTCCTCCATAAAAGATCAACCAAGAACTTTGACTTTCTTAGGTTCTCTTCTACCAATATTTCCTCCACTTGAGATCTTGATAGATTCGTTACTCGATAGGCACTAGGTGAGACATGAGCAATTGCTTGTGGTGAGTTGCTTGTGATGTAATTTCCCCTTCTTTTATAATCTTCCAAACTCGATTATCAACACATTTGGAAAATTCTTTCATTTTTATTTTTCAAAGATCAAAGTATTCTAGGTTTAAAAGAGGAGGTTTTAAATCAGAAACATTTTCATAAGGATCAACCAAAAAACAATTCTTCAAAAGGTTAGCAGTTTTAGGAACATTCTAAGGATTTTACTTCTTCTGTTTTGAGTCCACTCTAATACCAATTGTTGGTCCCGAATGGCTAGAAAAATGTACTTGGGGGGTTTATACTATACTTTTAAAAAATACCTCTAGGTTTGAAAATTTTTTGTTACTGAAAAGGATTTTTAACAATCTCAAAGTAAATTAATTGCTATGATGCAAATGCTTAAAATATAAAAAAGCAAGTATAAAACAGTAAAGATAAAGAGATTGAGACGCAACGGATTTTATCCTGGTTCAACAACTCTTGGCTTAGTCCAGTCCCCAAGTCAATTGACTTGAGATTTTTCCTTTATGTGTTTTCTTTACGGGCAAAAAACAAGCCTAGCTATACTTTTTCCGGGTCCAAGTATCAAACCATATAGCTGTTTTTTTCCGGGCTCAATAACAAAACCTTTTCACCACTAGTTTACGGGCTCAACAGTGAAAACTTTCTTGTTGTTTTTACGGGGTTAACAACAAAACCTTACCGTTGTTTTTACTTGCTCAGCAACAAAACCTTTCTTGTTGTTTTTATGGGTTAAACAGCAAAACCTGACCGTTGTTTTTAAGGGCTAAATAACAAAACCTTTCTTGTTGTTTTTACGGGCACAACAACAAAACGTGACCGTTGTTTTATCTGGCTCACCAATGAAACCTTACAATCCTGACTTGATAATTGATTTGTGTTGTAGGAACACTTAAAGAAGCTTTTCTCTCTTTAGCACTGAAGAATTGAAGGGAAGACTAATCTCTTTGAAACTTGTATAGTATAACTTTGTTTGTAGTCCACCAAGTTTCAATCTTCAAACTAATTGCCTTTTTATACTTGTTTGTGTAGGTGAAGAAACTAGCCGTTTGAGCTGTTGAGAGAAACCTTCTTTGTAGTACTTCAATACAACATAACC
>CATIWQ010040774.1:0-34314 GCA_949673415.1 Euphorbia schlechtendalii
GCTAATTGATGGTAGGAGTCAAATCATTTGAAACATTTATACCCCTGTTAAGTTCATCAATGAATTGTCATTTTTGCTGAATCTTTATGCATATGCTTATTTTGATTGCTTGCATGCCAATGGTAGAATATCGCAAGTAAACATAAAAAAAATGAAAATAAATAATAAAGAATAAAATAAAAGAGTCTACTGGATTGAGAACTTGAAAGGGCGATCCAGGTAAAAATTAAAGCAAGGTTCGATAGATTGAAAACCCGCAATGGCGATCTATGAAAAACTTAGGACCATAGAAATATCAAATCCAATATCTCCTCCTCGGAACGGTACATGACTTCACATACCTCCAACACTTCAAGCAAATGGCTTCTAAGTGATAATTGCCAACACAACAAGGGATCGATGACTCATACAGACTTTCCTCAAACAAGCTTTGAACTCGAATTTGATACAACGAACCCATGGCCGTCACACCAAGGGAGTCATCCATGGAATCCCTAACAAGACAAACCTTAGGGGCAACCATGCACCAGCACAAGAAAAGGTTCTCCAATGGATGAAGCTCACAACACCTACAACAGATGAACATACATCATATGATAAATATTGTTCATGCATACATTACATACGCATCACGTTATTTACAGGTAAAGGCGATGCCAAACAGGGGCAACACTGTCCCGATAAACAAGAAACTCCACCTCCACATGAGTAATCTACAAACAAGACGATAGCCCATTTAAGCCTAAAAGTCAACATTGCAATATCACAAAAAGCCTCCTAAAACAACAGAGCAATTTTCGGGACATCCCCGAATTTCCATTAAATTTATTTATTTATCATGCTTTAATTTTTTATTGAAGGGGCAAAAATTTTTGCTTCGCATAAACTCAATCGAATAATTAAAACATTCATCATAAAATGTATGAACATTATCTTTTTCTCTGACTTGTCATAGGAAACAAGTCAACATCCTACTAAGGAAATTCAAGGTCGCCTTTGAAACAAATTCGAACACCTATCTCTAATCATTCCAAGGGGTAAACGATAATCGTAGCCGAAGAAGGAAATGACTGCTAACTATAATAGGGACGCCATAGAAAGAAACGATCGACCCGCCCGCAAGGGGCATCAAACACCAAGGGATTCCGAAGAAAGAAACGGACAATCCTGTAAGGACATGGAGCTAGAAATGAAGGCTCGCGTCATCACCAATCAGGGACAAAGAAATCACCAGCCATGTCGGTCATGTATTTTTTCAATACCTCCGCTCCATTTCGTGTAATCATACTAGTTATACAAACCAGCGATGATCACACGAGGGGTAGCTGTGAGCACAGGATTTTGTACCAGCTCGGCCGTTCAATGATGTCTGCTTTTCGGGATATTTATCCTCGAATCACATAATTTTCAACCATCCGATGATCTTTAAATGGGAGTCTTCCTCATCTTTAATTTTTTTTCTTTAATTCAGAAATTAATTAAAAAATATGAAAATATTTAAAAAAAATTCGAAAACACAGTGAAAAACCGGATCCGGGGTCTGCATCACTAAGGGTTGGCGAGGCTGCCTCGCCAAAGTCTTTGGCGAGCTCAGCCAAAGTCTTTGCGAGGAGCCTCGCTAGAGACTTGCTCTGGCAAGCCTCCTCACCGGAAAAACCTACCTTTTTTGGATTTTCTATTTTTTCCTATAAATAGTCAGACCTTTTTGGATAAAAGGGGGGCTCGGAAAATTTAGACAAAATTCTCCTTTTCAGATAAAAAAAACAATGAAAAACACTACAACAAAAATATTTTCTTTTCTTCCAATATTTTCTTAGATCCAAAACACTTTTAGATTCCAAAACTCTTCATCTTCTAATGAAATTTCTTCATCTACTTTTCTTTTAAATATCCTAAGATATTCTCGGTCTAAAACAAATTTAGAACCCGAGTCTGATTATCTTTTCGGATGAATAAACACTTATTTTTCAACATTAAACCACAATAACTACATAAACGAATGAGGAACACTCTCGGGGATCGAACGGATACGTCGAAGTGGATTCACGTCGAAAGGGTAAGCCTCTAAGTTCCTAGAACTGGGAATTCCGCACTCATCGTCTGTTTCATCTTTTTCTAATTTTATTTGTGGACCTAGGGATTATTTTTATTCCTTATTATTATAAATGTTGTAACCTTCTCTTTTATCTTTAATTTCTTTTTTTAATTTTCATGTTAGAATACCCCCACGAAGGGAATAAAACATATTCTCGGAAAACAGGCTCACCACTTTGCCATGCGGTCATTTCACTAATAAAATTGACCAACATACGTGTAAATAAAAATGAACCAATTTTTATTTAAATTAACAACTTTAAATCGTCGATGTTTTAATTAGTCCCACGGGCCTCGCAAAAATCAAATCGAACATACGTGTCATATCTTATGCTAAACTTTGTGAATGCATGTTAGATGTATGCCTAAGATTTATTTTCCTTCGGGTATTGCATATATTTTTACAGAAATTGTAATTCATAGATTAGGCGGGCGGTTGCATCCCCCGAGGTTTTGTAATTTTTGTAATCTTTACTTTTCCGCATTTACTTTCTTGATTTACTTAATGCTTGATGTGTGGATTTATTGCTTTCCGCATGCTCGTTAAATCATGCATTCAAACTCGAAAATGACCTAAGTGAGAATATGCGCAATTAAGAAAATACGGTTTTCTGTAGATGTAATATAATGTGATGACTTAAGAAATAAGCAATTTATCCCGGACTCGAATCTCTGTGTCTTAGTGGGCCATCCCCTGGACGTTAAGCCTCACAGGACTTTAATTCCTGGAAAGAGCTAATACAGGTGGTGACTCCACACTAAGACGGTGGATTCGTGTTCAAACCGATCTAAAAATGTTTTCGCTTTCTCTACCAAACCTTCTCCGGGTCCCCGACTCAGTGCATGTTTTAAACACCTCGGTAGACCGCGCGCTCTCGACCTACCGCTCTGTATCTTCTACTCACAACTAGATAGTACTCATTTCATCAGTTATCTATTAGGAAACTATAGTAATATTTGTAGTGTTGTCAATTTTCTACTTCTTACCATGTTCCTACCATGTTATTACCTGATTCTGTTTTGTTTGATTTTCAAGTTTATGTTCCTACCATGTTTCTACCAGATAGTGCTCTTGTTATGTTTAGCTACTAGATTATGCTCCTTTCATCAGTTATCTATCAGGAAACTACAGTAATATTTTCAGAGTTGTCTTTTTTTACTTCCTATCGACCATGTTATATGTGAGGAAACTACAGTAATATTTCTAGAGTTGACATTTTTTACTTCCTAACATGTTTCTACCAGATAGTTATTTTATTCTATTTTGTTTGATTTTCAAGTTTATTTTCCTACCATGTTCCTACCAGATAGTGCCCTTGTCATGTTTAGCTGCTGGATAGTGCTCCTTTCATCAGTTTTCTATCAAGAATCTACAATAATATTTCCAAGGTTGTCATTTTTTACTCTTTACCATGTTCCCACTATGTTGTTATCTGATTCTGTTTTGTTTGATTTTCAAGTTCATGTTCTTACCAGATAGTGCTTCCATCACGTTTAGCTCTTAGATTGTGCTCCTTTAATCAGTTATCTATCAGGAAACTACAGTATTATTTCTAGTGTTGTCATTTTTTACTTCCTACCATGTTATCTATCAAGAAACTACCGTAATATTTCTAGAGTTGTCACTACCATGTTCCTACCAGATAGTTATCTGATTCTGTTTTGTTTGATTTTCAAGTTCATTTTCCCATCATGTTCCTATCAGATAGTGCTCCTATCATGTTTAGCTACTGGATAGTGCTCCTTTTATCAGTTATCTTTTAGAAAACTACAATAATATTTCTAGAGTTGTCATTTTTTACTTCATACCATGTTATCTGATTCTGTTTTGTTTAATTTTCAAGTTCATTTTCCTACCAAATAGTACTCCTATCATGTTTAGCTACTAGATAGTGCTCCTTTCATCAGTTATCTATGAAACTACAGTAATATTTCCAGAGTTATTATTTTTTTACTTCCTACCATGTTAATATCTTATTCTATTTTGTTTGATTTTCAAGTTCATGTTCCTACCATGTTTTTACCAGATAGTGCTTTTGTCATGTTTAGCTACTAGATTGTGCTCGTTTCATCAATTATCTATCAGGAAACTACAGTATTATTTCTAAAGTTGTCATTTTTTACTTACTACCATGTTTCGACCATGTAATCTATCAGGAAACTACCATAACATTTCCAAAGTTGACATTCTTTACTTCCTAACATGTTCTCACTAGATAGTTATTTGATTCTATTTGGTTTGATTTCCAAGTTCATTTTCTTACAATGTTCCTACCAGATAGTGCTCCTGTCATGTTTAACTACTGGATAGTGCTCTTTTCATCAGTTATCTATCAAGAAACTACAATAATATTTCCAGAGTTGTCATTTTGTACTTCCTACCATGTTCCTACTATGTTGTTGTCTGATTCTGTTTTGTTTGATTTTCAAGTTTATGTTCCTACCATGTTCTTACCAGATAATGCTTCTGCCATGTTTAGCTACTAGATTGTTCTCCTTTCATCAGTTATCTATCAGGAAACTATAGTATTATTTCCAACGTTATCATTTTTTACTTCCTACCATGTTATCTATCAAGAAACTACCGTAATATTTCTAGAGTTGTCATTTTTTACTTCCTATCATGTTCCTACAAGATAATTATTTGATTCTGTTTTTTTTATTTTCAAGTTCATTTTCCTATCATGTTTCCACCAGATTGTGCTCCTATCATGTTTAGCTACTGGATAATGCTCCTTTCATCAGTTATCTATCAGAAAATGACAATAATATTTCTAGAGTTGTCATTTTTTACTTACTACTATGTTGTTATCTAATTCTATTTTGTTTGATTTTCAAGTTCATTTTCCTACCACATAGTGCTTTTGTCATGTTACTCAATTCTTCTCCTTTCATCAATTATCTATCAGGAAACTACAATATTATTTCCAGAGTTTTCATTTTTTACTTCCTATCATGTTTCTATCATGTTCCTACCATGTTATCTATCAGGATACTACCGTAATATTTCCAAAATTATCATTTTTTACTTCATACCATGTTGTTATCTGATTCTATTTTATTTGATTTTCAAGTTGATGTTCCTACCAGATAGTGCTCCTTTTTAGCTACTTGATAGTGCTCCTTTAATCAGTTATCTATTACGAACTACAGTAATATTTTCAGAGTTTTCATTTTTACTTCCTACCATGTTTCTACCAGATAATTAACTATAATAATATTTTCAGATTTGTCATTTTTTCCTTCCTACCATGTATCGAGCAATTAAAAAAAAAGTATAAAAAAAAGTATATCACAATGGATGGGGTTTCGAAGATAAAAATGAGACGAATAAAAAAACCTAAAGCGGCATGTCCAAAAAATAAACGGATTAAAAGATAATGGAAAAATAAGAAAATAAAATTAAAAAAAGCATGACATCATCTGTGATGTCATCAGTTGGTAGTGGAGGAGAAGAAAATAACTCGGAACATATAAAATGCGAGTTTGAAACTTACTTGGTCAAAATAGTTATGTACCAAAACTTGTGTTGATATAAATACTTAAATCAACCCATTTATAAAATTTCCCCATGAAAACTGGTAGGAATATGGTAGGAAATAAAATGACTACTCTGAAAATATTACTATAATTTCTTGATAGATAACTGATAAAAGGAGCACTATTTAGTAGCTAAACATGACACGAGCACTATCTGGTAGAAACAAGATAGGAACATGAACTTGAAAATCAAACAAAACAGAATCAGATAACTAAGTAGGCTAACATAAAATCATTAATCTGTTATAACAATGATAAATATAATAACACTGATGAAATCTGATAAGTATGTGGTAGGAACATGGTAGCTAGGTGGTAGCTACCAGTTTTCTACCAAAATCGAGTGGATGGAAATTTTTTTCAGAAAAATTATATAACAATTGATGACGTTTTGAAGATAAAAATGAGATAAACAAAAAATTCTAAAACATTTTATCAAAAAAATAAACGATTCAAGAGATTATAATAAAATAAAATGAGAAAATTAAAAAAAACCCTAATACATGCCACAGATAACACCCTCAAGTTAATAAAAATGTCACGGACTTGCCCAGGGATACACTTGAGCCATATGAGTGAGTTTGAAAAGTCTACCCAATAAAACTTCTACACGTGTCATAATTCTTGAAAAAACAAATTTCTTTAATTTATATGGAATAATCAAGTGATTAAACTCTCTCTTCATACTCAGCAGATGAAATTGAGAATTAAGCATATATTCACCGGAACAAATCCACTTCCGGCAGTCGCATAATCCACCATCAATCCAACAAAACTTGATTCAGTGGCATAGTAATTCTTAATTCCAAGCATTCAACAAACTATCAACAAATCGTCAATTAATCTGAAATTAAACCTAACCATAATCAAATAATCATTCTTTTATTCATCTACTTTTACGAATCTGATCGAAAACTTAGATTGCAGCTATGATCTTCTCTTTATGTTTTACTATCTGAAATTTCTTTGAAATCAACCCTCTGACTGTCCTTCGTCACAAAAAAATTCTGATTTCTCAAGCACCTTTAGTTTCATTGAATCAACAGCTCTGTTATGACCGCTTCAGGCTTCAAATCAATTTTCATCTATGTAAGTCGCTAAATCAAAGCATTTGAGCAGAATTAGAAATTAATTTCCAATCGAATTCTGATATGTTATCACCGGTCCATTTAATTTCCATCTCCGTAAGTCGCTTATTCCATCCTAATTCTTTCTTCCACTATCACCGATCCTTTGATATTCTTCCTCTGCCGATCAAAATTTTCTTCCGTTAAGTTTATTCTGCCGTCATCGGCTTCAAGATTCCAGAGATAGCAAGATTATTTTCATTGTTGACAGATGAAAGGGAGCATGTTTCGTGGCGTAGCCTATTGAAAGGAGGACTTCGAAGCTTTGACTTTGGAAAGATCTGACATCGGAGATGGGGCGGTACAAGTGCCGCCATCGAGATTTAGGGTTGGAAATTTGTGAACAATTTTGTGCAGTTTGTATTTGTATTTTTTATTTCTTTTTTGTCAAAACATTTCAACTTCACTCTGTCAAAAGAAGTCAACGATGCCACATCAGCTTCCACATGTGCATTAGGGGGGCTAGGTTATACAATTTTGCCAAGGGGGGTTAGGTTATACAATTTTGCAAACTTTAGGGGTTATGTGTAATAAGAAAAAGGTTGGGGTGACACATAACTTTTCCTGCCAACTTCGAAGGGCAACTGATGTATTAGACCATTAAAAAAAGAAGTATAACATCATTTATGACATTATCAGTTAATAATTAAATAAAGAACGTATAAGGTAAAAAAATCAAACTTTAAATAGTTATGGAATGCAAAGCAATAAATTAAAAAATAAATTAGTAAATAGTTTACTCAAAGATGACATTTATAACAATTTCCTTGAAATCAACCCATTTATAAAATTTCTCATTTAAAAAGTTTCTTCTGTAACAAGGTTATTCATCCTCCTGATTGATTTAGGGACATAGAAACAAAAGCACTCGACAACATTCCTTTCGACTTTAATAGTCACAGAGAATACTAAACTAGGAAAATTAGAGGAAATAATATTGTCAGTTCTTGATATACAAGTAATTGTTGAGTTGTATCTTAAAACATTTACAAATACAATTTATTTTTCTCAACGAGACCATGGCATGGCAAAAAAGAACACTGAATAACTATACAAAAGATACTGGTATAATTGAGCATATCTTAATAAGGTCTAAATTTTTGAACCTTGTTCATTAAAATTACAGTTTTTGATACAGAGAAACCCAATTAAAACGTTTCTCCCTCGGAAAAAAGAAGCAAAGATATTGCAACATGAAAACGAATATCAAATTATAGTGCTTTTTACCTACTATAAAGTAGGAATCTAAGCTCAACTTACACTATTTGAAATATCATTTTTAGGAATCTAAGCTCAACTTACACTAATTGAAATATCATTTTTAGGATTTAGGATCGAAAACGGAAATCTTAATTCATACAAGACTAGGAACCAAAAAATATTTGCTATATATTACGACATTTTCCTTTAAGACTTGCTCTATCATTATACGAGCAATCATCTCGGACTTCCCAGCTTCCGCTACGCTATTGGATATCTGAAGATCCCTTTGCAAGCAACATTTTCATTGCTGATTCAAATATCGAATGAATTTATAAATTTCGAGATCTTATGCATGGAAATCCTTATTCGAATTCCATACAGGAGCTTTTGGAACCACACTTTCTGACAACATTCCCGTTCCATTTTCCACACCAATCAGAGAATCCGATTCACTTTCCTTCACCTAAGACGAACAAAAGAAAAGTAATAATTTTCATTGTCTTAGTCTTAAAATCAAATATCAATGAAGAAACTATAGCTATGCAAAGTCGAAAAGGATTGAGAATTACATCGGGTAATTTAGTTGGTGTGTCACTGGGCTTCTGTTGGGCCTCGAGACTGCAACAATATGAATACAATACCATCCCAATCACTGCTATAAAGATTCCTAAAATGTTGCGCCAGCTAAAAGGATCGCGTAGTAAAACATAGCCAAACGCCAAAACTAGGCATGTTTTCAAGTGCCCCAGGACCTGATAGGTTACTGGAGATGTTTTTCCAATTACCAAAAATGTACTGAAGTTGACCGAAACTGATATCAGGCAAGATAGAACAATGAAGAACTGCCACCCAAAACATGCATATTCCCAATATATTAGAAACACAGACTTAATTACCTTTTTGGGACATGTTCTGTAACTTAAATGCCCTTTGGTGCCTGAACTATTTGGTACCTGGCATATTCAACTTTGGCCTATATAGCACCTAACATATTGAATTTTAGTACCATAACTTAACGGATCAAAATAAGGGTCGACAATTTTATGCATGATCACTGAAAAATATTGATTCTCGAAATGACAATATCGATATTTCACGTTGCATGTGTTGTTAAATGGATGCATAATGTATAAAGAAGAAATAGATCATGCACCAGATAAGTAAATAGTGAATACATCATGTACCAAGTAGGTTAGAAGTAAATACATAGGACACCAAATAGGCAATTTCAATAAGTTAGGCACTAAAAGGGAATTTGAGTGATAGAAGAGGCCCCATAAAGATATCTATTCCTAGAAGCATAGCGTTAGAACATAAAAGTGCATGGATGGGTTATTACTTGGAATACTCACCAGTACTTGAGGTGTGTATTTGAAAGAAAAAACGTTTTGATTAGTCAGTAAACCATCAAGAAACGGACCAATAATAAACAATGTCATCGCTTGATAGGGGCAAGACTGGTATAGTAGTTGAGTTGAAGATACTCTGAACTTCTTTTGGATGGTATTTGTCATCTGAAATTAACTCGTTAAGGTTTCAAAAGAAGCAAAATAAATTATTAAAAAAAGCACGACAAACTTCAATATGCGTTGGAGAAAAATGTAGTCTCGCTTTCAACAATCAGTGGCATGTAAAAGCATATCAGAAACAAGAGAACAAATGGCAAGCACAAATGGAAATATAACAAAAGATACAATCTGCGCAACACAGGTTGTAATAACTGCTAGCAGAGACAACACAGAACCCAAAACATTAAGCTGAAGATCTGTCACAGTTGCGATTCCGACACCCACAAGAAGTATCACCAGAGAGAGCTGGATATTCCGGCTGCAATTGGAAAATATCAGTATACAATTATAAACAGAGACAATTCTCAGGAGAATAGCTAAACGAATATTGAACTTTCCCCCATCAGCCAACAAAAGAATAAAATTATTGCGGACAAGATTAATAATAAACATTTTGCAGGTCATCAAGATTGGGATCGAAAAAATAAACAGAACAGAATAGAAAATGGTTAGTGATCTTTATTGGAAGTACTACCAAAAATATTCAATGATAAAGGCATGACTAATACAAATGAACATGGAAAAAAAGCATCCAAATACCTTTTAAATAATGTCATCCATCAATATCACAGAGAAAATATGCTGGAGATGTTTTGCTCACTAGGAGAGAGAATTGGGGTAGCAGAACTTGATGACAGTTTCTCCCTTCATTCAGGCAAGCTGGAGTACTATCTATTTCTAATTTTTTAATTTCTAATTTAATAATAACAACCATTTAAAATCTCTACATTGTCAACTGTTCAAGAACATAACTTCATCGCATTAGATCACACCCATCATCCCAAGCACTGATGCAAGAGAAAGACAAACCTGAAAAGCTTCCTGAAGAAAAGTGTCTCCAAGAGAACAGTACATGGGATTATTGCCAATTTTGTCATCTAAAAAATGAGAAGAAAAAAAAATCTCAGAACATCATGCTCCTATTAGTTTAGAGAAGAATATAAAAAGGTAAAGATTTGTATTAACAAAATATTCAGGAGGGGAAGGGTGTCAGAGGATCATTAACAGCGTTACAAAGGAAATTTCTTAAATCACAGTTTGAATCAATATCTAGGAAGCACGGAAACTCCTGTGACATGCCGTTTCCGCGTTTTCCATCCGTTTCGGAAACAGAAACCCTAGGAAACCACTACGAAACGTTTCCGGGCCGTTTCTGCAATTAATGAAAGTTGAAAACTCGTTTCCGTAAATTCCAGAAACCGTTTCCTAGCAATTCCTCATATCGAAAAACCCAATTTTAATTCATTCACAAAACTAAACTTTCTAATATATTCAAACTACTAAAACTTTAAAACCCCAATTCATTATTTATATTATTAATAATATTATTATATGATAAAAACTTATTTTATTCCATTTTATATACTTACATTATTACGATTTAGTAAATATGACACAACTCTCAGACTTTATGAAACTTTATTGTCTTCGATAACCCTATTTACTATTGTTTAATGTTTTGAAATAGCCAATACTCATGTAGATTTGCTTTATAATCAATAAATTTATTTTAAAATTCATGTTTTTACTTTTAGTATTTTATATAAGAATGAAATAATATGTACGAAATTTTATAGTTTTCATATTTATGAATATACCCCTAAATTTTTATTATTTACGCGTTTCCCCACAGTTTCTGAATCTATATTTTTTAGAAAAGGCGTTTCCCCGTTTCCGTTTCCGTGTCGGTTTCCGTTTCCGTTTCCGTGCTACATAGATCAATATCCTTAAGTCAAAAGAATGCATAACCCAAGCACTGTTTCTTTATGTTAAATTTGATTACTGAACATGACAAGGTAGAGAAAATAGTAGCCAAGACCAAGATACATTCATATTTCAGCAATAATTAAAAAACCACACCAGATAAGCTACTCTGCTCCAGTGTAAAGAAGGCACTTAACCCTTCCAAGTATATTGCATTGCATTATTTCATTGTTACATCATAATCTTAGAAAAATTTGATAAGCACCGAGAGTCATAATGGTATTATACAAATGGAAAAATTTGGATCATTTGAAAGAAGAAAATAACCTGATAGAATCCAACAGAATTGAAACCCAAACTGAGATTCAAAAGCCCAATGGATATCCCATTTAGCACACCAAATCCCATCACAGCTCTTGCATCAAAAGGCTTGTGCTCAAACAGTTTGAACCATAATGCGACATGAAGGGAACAAAATGTAACAAGAAGATGCCAGCTTGTCAACGTTGTGGCTGTGCCAAATTAATATTATATAAATAAAAGGTGAAAAATAAGAGATCATGACTTGGGAAGTAAAATGTACGTTGACAACATCAGGTTTCTGGTACTCACAGAAGCAAATATTCGTTCCTTCTTCTATGAACAAAAGTTTGCTAAGCTGAAGGAATTAAAAAAAACAAATTTGGAATCATTTTTCCAAGTGAACATCTAAAGAGTTAACCAAAATTAAGCTTAATTACAACAAAACATCACGTTGAAACCTAGCCAATTCTTCAAAAGCTCAAACATCCGTGTTTTGCATTGACCAAGGATCTCAAAGAACCATTTAATGCAAGAAAGGAAATATGCAAATTTCCGAAGACCAGTAATTTCCAGAAAAACATTGAAGTTAGATCTATACAAAAATGTGAGCAAAAAGAAATACAAAGCGAGAGTAAAACATTAAACCAGCATAACAACTAATACTTGATTCGCTAAATTATTTCAAACAAACGTAAATCAAAGAGTACTACAATCAAAATCAATCGCATCCGGATAATATCCAAACTAAGAAGAAAAATACAAACCGAAAATAAGTTACCAAATGTGAAACCGAGTGTGCTAATGAGAGCTTTGTTGCAGATAACAATTGACACCGACGATACCACTGATAAACTCAAAGCTCCAACAGTTCCAAGATGGGATTTCTGGCCCTCACTCATCTTCTCTTCTTCCTTTTTCTGCTTCTTTCTCTCCCGCTTACTTTCTCCTTGATCCGGATCTACAAATCAAAATTGCAAACATTAGAAAAAGGGAAGAAAAGATGCAGATAAGAAGAGATCAGAAATGCGTACCTCATTCAGGTCAGGAGGTCTTCGATAAACATTTGATAATGGTCGAGAAGAACGAAAAAAAGAGAGATTTGTATGATGACAGTAGAAAGAAAGTGAGAGCAAACGAGAGAAAATTTGGAATTGAATTGGAAATGAAAAATAATTTGGTTTCCGCTGCTTGGTTTTGGTTTTGGTTCACGTTCATGATCAGGGTGTTCATCTCGGTTAAATAATCGAACCGAATTAAATAAATCAACAATCGAATAATTAAAAAATACAAATCGAAATCGAATCCAAGTAAAAAAGTAACTGAACCGATTTATTAGATTCGGTTGGTCGACTTAGTTATTTTGGTTTTGTTTTGTTTATTTTTCCTATTATTTATCTTTACTAATTCTTACTATAATCTTTTTATTATGCACATTAATTTACTCTATTTTTTTAAAATAATTTATAAATTGAAACAAAAATAAGATTATTCCCGACTTGTTAGTAAGTACTGGACTTGTAAAATTATAATAAAACAAACTAATATCCATTATTAATAAGTAAATTTCAACTAAATGAGAAATAAAAATTTTGGCAGGATTAATATGCTAAATGCCCTTACATAATATTTAGTATTAATGTTGCAAGTGGCATGGAGATTGAGGTAGTTTCGGTATAGATTTTATTGGTATTATATATTGTTTAATTGTTAGTTTAATTTTATAAAAAATTATTTTTTTATAAATATTTTCATTAATCGGTTTATTATTAACAAAAACCAAATCGATAAAAATTACCAAAAATCTATAAAATCAATAACCGATACCGAACCATTTAGACCGAATAACCAAACAGAAAAATCGAATTACATCGGTTCGGTCAGTTATTTTAGTTCGGTTCGGTTTTTGAACATCAATTGTACATTGTAGGCATCAAATTGCAATTAAATTTGGGTTATAGTAATATTTTTTTTTAAAAAAATTAATACTTTACAAATTTAAGTTTACAAAACTCAAAAGTAATATTTTTTTCTTTCTGTTACACGAGAAAAAAAATTTTCTTTTATATTTTTTAAGTTGATTTTGTCAATCTTTGTAATTACATTCTCTCTCTTATTAATTTGAATTTTGCAACTTCAAACGCCTATAACTCATAATTCGTTGATTTTTTTTTAAATCAACGCTTTGAAATATTTTATTCTTTTTAATTTTATCTTTAAAATGACACATACTTTGATTTTTTCGAAAAAAAATATTTCACCATCTTATACGGTGTATAATTGTGGGATAATGCCCTTTTAGACTATATTTTCGTGAAGGTGTTATACATAGTATAAAGTTGTATAATGAATTTTTATAAATTTTTTTCTCCTTTATATTCATAACAAAAACGATTACCATAAAAATCATGTCATTGAGACTTTAAATCTGATATGAAAGCTCTTATACATGGTATAGTAGCCGTTATGTTTATAACAAAACTCACAATCTACTAAAAAAAAATAACTTATCGTAGTCTTATACATAATATAATAATTGTATAATACCCATTTTTACTGTTTTTTCATGAAAGCATTACACATGATGTAAGAGTGGTATAATGTATTCTATATAGTCTTTTTTTATAATATATTATACCACTTTTATACGTTGTAAAACGCCTTCATGAAAAATTATTATTTTTATTATACTGTGTATAAGATTGCGATAAATTTTTTTATTTTTTTGAAAAAATTCAAAGTTTATGTCATTTTAAAGATAAAATGAAGACAAACACAATATTTCAAAACGTCGATTAAAAAAAATCAACGGTTGTGATATATTGAGGTTTGAAGTTGCGAAATTCAAATTAATTAGAAGAGAGAATGTAGTTAAAACCAAAAATGGATAAAAGTAAAAAAATAATCTAATAAAATGCCAAAGTGAATATTAGTTCTTTATTGTTGTAAAAGCAATAAAATCTAACTTTTATGGGTATATGGTTTCGTTATCCATTAAATTTAGAGTTTATTGGAATAAATGAATCGTATGAAATTCAATTTCTAATTCCATCAAGATTATTTGTAATTTTTAATTTTTGTTAGCAAGTGTAATTCTAAAATCCATGAAATCAAATTTTTTATATGTTTTTATAATAGTTTCGTATTCAAATCGGTTATCAAAGTGGTGAAGGGAGAATGTCGCAAATTTAAAATTCAACCGGATTAAAATAGTACACTTTTTAAAATATAAATATTTTCAGATGTAATATAAAAAACACATCAATAATTATTAATAGAGGAAACTTAAAAAACATGCCTTGTAGTTTGATTAATTTATGAAAGTCCTTATAAAATTTTTTTTGCAAGAAGTTGCTTATGATTCCAAAAGTTAACAAAAAGAGGATTCTCAATTTTAAATTACGTCATTACAAAATGTATTCTTGTCTATTTTGAATTGAAATTTATAGCTTAATTGATGAAAATATAATACAACTTAGTAATAAATTTTGGAATTTTTTTGAGAAGTGCTAATATTTCTTTTTAATTCAAATGTGATTATAACTTTTAAAAATCATAATAAATCGAAAAATCTTTGAAAATTACTCAAATTTTGAAGTATAATTTTTTAATAATAATGTTGAATTGATAAAAAAATACCTTTTCTAACACTACTATTTTTAATTAAAAATATGTTTTGTCCTTCTTTTACTAACTTTTGAAATCACAAGCACCATTTTGGAAAGAAATTCCAAAAAGAACTTTTTGCAAAACGATCGAACCATTGGACATGTTTTTGAATTTTACCCTTATTAATGTTGGTCCTTAATGAGTGTATAAACTAATCAGGGGGTGAACGATCTTTTTGATATCTTCGATAATCTTAGAAGCCCTGCGTAATGACTTAGAATCTCATTACCAGGTATAAACATAAACATGAACAATGTAAATATGTTTAAGAATAAAAGATTTGCAAACAAAGATTTTATTTTAGTTCGGACACAGCCTACTCGTTGTTGGAATTTCAATCCAATCTTTAACTACTAATGATTCTCTTTCACAGATTGAGAACAAAACCTTCATAGATTGTGGCTAGTATTTTTTTGAAGGTACCCTCCTTCAATCATAGTTTGAGCTTTAATACAATAAGCACCCTCCACACTATATTTAGGCTCACAACACTAGCTCAACCCCTAGTCTAGATTTTGCAAGTTTGAATGAAGAGGTTTAAAGTTCCTAAACTTTGTTTCGATCAACTCTTTTTACAAACAGATTTAGAGGTGAGTGTTTGATCGCTATTTTTAGAGCAAGATTAGAATGAGATTGCTTTTAGAGAGAGTGTAGTTGCGTAGAGATTAAAGATAACATATTTACGTGTGTGCTTTGATACTTCACCAAGTTGCTTATTTTCAACTTAACTTCTTTATATAGGTCTCTGAAAAGTAGTTGTTTATCTTGGTTGGTAGAGATAAAATCCTAGATGTGGTCTCTAAATAACTTGTCGTTGGGTCTTTCGTTAGACACCAATTCTTTCCATTTAGATGAAAAATGTATTGTACGATCTCTACTTTACTAGTCAACTCTCTACGACCCGCAATTCCTACTTTCCAGTTGTAGGAAGACCACTGTTAGGTGATAGAGCTAAAAGCAAGCTTTATCTCTTATAAGTAAACTTTGCTTGTTTGAAAATACATCCCCCTTGTTTGATATGTCAGATATTATGTCTTTTTGTGTAGGAGACAATGATGCTATGTTTTGGGAATGGATCTTCACGTGAATGCCTAGGGATCTGAATAAGAGATTTGAAATAACTCTAACATTTAATTGGTCCTGGGTAGTTAACAAGAGGATATTTCTCTTCCCAAAGGAGCTTTTGAATAAGTACTTCTCTTTAGTACTTATTAATTTCTTCTAAAAGTCGTTGACTTTGAGTTCTTTATATCTGCCTATGGTTAAACTTGAAATTTAGCGATGGTAGCTTATCTTATCAAAATAATAAGCTTTTGACTACTTAGTGATATTTGTACATCTTTTTAAACTAAGAAAGCCTCTGGTTACGATTCTTGCCTCTAAGTGAAAAACATCTTTTGAGTTACGATTCTTGAATCAAGTATCAAAAATTCGCCTAATCAATTTTTGGGAGCCAAATACAACAATCTCCCACATTTTGATGCTTACAAAAGAATTAGGCAAGAAGTTTTACTCCCCCATAATTTGGTCAGAAGCTGTTGTCTTTTCTTCACTTAATGCCTTTACAAACTCCTACATGATTGTTGCTGATTTTAAGTAATTTGAATCTTCTGAGTTGTTACCTGAAATTTTTAAAAAAGACATACAAAAATTATAATTCAAGCATTGAACTCAGAATCATTTATGAGAGGATTATAGTATTTTTCATTAAATCTCAGTTAAAAACAAAGTTTTGACAAATTGATAAAATTAGACTTGTTTACGAAAAACGCCACTCAGCCATTATGTATCAAGATTGACTAGAAACTCGTTCTATCAATCTTATACTCTGATCAGAAGTTTAAGATTGTGTTACTTCAACAAGGGGCCCTAAGGTACATCTACCATTATATCACTATATCAAGAGCAATGGATCCCATCTTGACTACTCAGCTTACCAACATATGATCATCACTATACCCGTAATCACCCGTGTCATCCTGATCGCCAAGGTATGAATAAGTATGACCCAAAGTATAGCAACTCCTATATAAGGAAACTAGTATCTCAAGTTTGAGGATACTTGTACTATTACTGCAATAAGACATGACACCAATACATGGATATAGTTATTTCCGAGATTCTGTCTTATAGCACTCTCTAATGTATTACTAGAATATATTCATGCGTTAACTCAAGGTACCACCTTCACCTCGTGATATCGACTTCTTAGATCTAATCCAAGGAGTAAGCATACACATGCTAGTCTGTCTATTCCATTGATTTCTAATCTCAATGAAACTATAACTAGAGATATCTAGACTATTCATAGTAACACGTATGTGCAGTTCTCACGCCACATAGCTCCTACTATGTCCTCGCACTTTTACGCTATGAAGTAGTCATGGACCTTGTCTTATCAATGCGCATATAAGTAATACTATACATATATGATACCAGCGATATACATAAATAAATTGAAAACACTGATAACCAACAAAGATGCCTTATTTATTATTAATAATAATCTAAACTGTTTGTACATTATAAATGCCTCTAGGGCATGCATCATGTCTAATAATCTCCCACTTGCACTAGAGCCAATTACCCATTTGCTTTATGCCATAATCGTTGACATGCTGGTCATGTTTAACTTGAGTCAATGGCTTTGTTACTCCATACTCTAGATTCTAATTCATGGGATGTATTCTAAGCTTATATCTTTCCTGGCTGCTATCTCCTGGATGAGATGGTACTTTTTGAGTACATGTCCATTTCTCTAATGAGATTGTGGTTCCTTTGCGTGAGAATAACCCCATTGTTATCGCAATAGACCTCTATCGTATTTACAATGTCAGATACCACACCGAGATCACCAATAAATCCCTTAAGCTAGACAGCTTTCTTAGTCACTTTTGAAGCAGCTATATACTCATTTCTATGGTTGAATAGGCAGTCGTATCCTATTTGAAACTTTTCCAAACAATTGCCCCTCCGTTTAACATAAACACATGCCCCGATTGAGACTTGTAATCATCCTTTTAAAACTGAAAACTCACATCAGTGTATCCCTCCAAAGAGAGATCACCTTCTCCATACACTAAAAACGTATCCCCAGTCCTATGTAAATACTTAAGGATAGTTTTAAAGGCCATCTAGTGCTTCTCACCTTGGTCAGATTGAAATCTGCTAGTGACGCTCAACGCATGTGAGACGTTCGGCCGAGTGCATACCATAGCATACATGATGGATCCTATTGCTAAGGCATAGGGTATTCCATTCATGTGAAGTCTCTCCTTTTATGTTCTCGGGCACTCAGATATAGAAAGGTTAATCCCGTAAGACATTAGGAGATAACCCTTTCTTGACTGCTCAAGGTTAAATCTAACCAAAACCTTGTCTTTTATGTACCTTACGAAAGACCTATCAGCCTTTTGGATCTATCTGAGTAGATTTTTACACCAAGTATAAAAGCTACTTCTCCAAGGTCTTTCATGGAGAAAATCTTTGACAACAATGATTTAGCTATTTGAAGAAAAGGAATATCATTCCCTATCAGTAATATGTCATCGACATATAATATAAGAAAAATGATCGCACTCTCACTAGCCTTCTTATACACACAAGGCTCATTAGCGTTTGACACAAAACCAATTTCTCAAATTGTCTCATCAAACCTAATATTCCAACTCGATGCTTGTTAAAGTCCATAAATGGATTTCTGCGACTTACATACCTTAGAGCCATCCCTTGATGTAAAACCCTCATGTTGTGCCATATACACATTCCTATTCAGATTCCAATTAAGGAATGTTGTTCTCACATCCATCTGCCAAATCTCATAATCATAATGAGTGTCGATGGTAATGAGTATCCTGATAAACTTCTGCATGTCCACTAGTGAAAAGGTTTCACAATAGTCAATGCCTTCTTTTTTACTATAACCTTTTGCAACTAGCCTTGCTTTATAGGTAACTATTTTACTGTCCATGTCAGTTTTCTTCTTGAAAACCCACTTACATCCTATGGGCCTTATCCTACATAGAGCACCAATCAAGCTCCAAACTTGATTTTCGTACATGGAGTCCATTTGTAACCTCATAGCTGTTAACCATTTGTCAGATTCTGAGCCTTCCATTGCTTCCTTGTAAGTCCTGGGCTCATCATCTTCCATAAGGAAGATATGTTTATTATCGGTGATGAAAAAGCCATATCGCTCGGGAACGATTGGAGCCCGGCCTAACCTGTGCAATGTCGGTGTTATAGTAGGCTGTTCCATGCTTACACTATCTTGTGTAACAGGTGTAGGTATAATCAGTTGATTGTCTGTTTGATCTTCTTGAGTGCCTAACTCCATATTGCTCCCACTAGCTTTCGCAAGTATATGCTCCTTCTCTAGGAATTGAGCATTTATGGAAATAAGGAATTTTTGTTCCTTGGGATCAATGAAGGTATACCCTATAGTCTCCTTAGGGTAACCTAAAAATAGACACCTGTTTGATTTAGCACCCAACTTATCTGAACTCGTCCTTTTTACATATGTAGGACATCCCTAAACTCTCCGGTGAGAAAGAGCAGGTTTCTTACCATACCATAATTCGTATGGAGTTTGATCAACTGATTTAGAGGGCACTCTATTTAGAATATAAACTATGCTCTCAAGTGCATAACTCCAGAAGGATCTGCTGAGTTCTGTTTGGCTCATCATGGACTGAACCATGTCAAGTATGGTTTGATTTCTCCTTTCTAACACTCCATTGTGTTGGGGTGTATAAGGAGGTGTCCACTGGATAAAATACCATTATCCCTTAGATAATCCTAAAACTCTTGGCTTAAGCATTCACCACCTCAATCAGATCGAAGGGTCTTGATACTTTTCCTAAGCTGTTTCTCTACTTCGATTTTGAACTCTTTAAATTTATCAAAACTCTTAGACTTGTGCCTCATAAGGTACAAATAACCATATCGTGAGTAATCATCGATACAGGTTATGAAGTAGAAGAAACCCTCATGTGTCTTAACACTCATTGGACCACATACATCGAAATGTATTATTTCCAAAGAACTAGTGGCACGCTGTCCCTTTTCTTTGAAAGGTTTCTTGGTTATCTTCCCTTTTAAACAAGGTTCGCATACACCATAGGATTCCCATTTTATTGAGCCCAAGTCTCCACATTTGTGTAACTTGGTTAAGTGAGTCTCGTTTATATGGCCTAGGTGACAATGCCATAAGTATGAGGATTTCTCATTGTCTAATCTCGATTTCTTAACAATGTTAATATTTAGAATTTCACTTTTAGTATCTAGAATGTAAATGCCATCCACAAATATGCCAAAAGCATAAAGAATATTATTACATTGAATTTGACATTTATTATTAAAAAATAAAATTTCAAACCCCTATGTTGCTAAAAGTGTAACAAAAATAATATTCTTAGTGACAGCAGGAATATAATAGATTTTGTTCAAAACTAAAACTAGGCTACTAGGCAAACAAAGGATATATGCCCATATAGTTGTTGTAGTAACCCATGCTCCATATCCAACTCTTAGGTCCATTTCCCTCTTTGCAAGCCTCCAACTATTCCTCATTCCCTACACATTAGTACATATATGAGTACCACAACTGGTATCTAATACCTAAGAAGACTCATAGGGAACTTTAGAGAAACTCTCTAGTATGAACATACCTGAAGTAGATGCCTCACTTGGCTTATTCTTCACTTGTTTGGAAATTAGAGCTTTGCAATCACGTTTCCAATTTTCGAGCCTTCCACACACGAAACATTTTCCTTTGGGCTTCTCCTTTTAAATAACAACATTTTTTACCTTCCTATTGATGGGTTTTAAACCTTTACCTTTGGTGCAAGTTCTACTTGCAAAGGTACCTGTTCCTCTAGCCCTCAGACCTTCTTCAAAACTTCTAAGTTTCTTAATAAACTCAGATGTCTTGCTGGTCTTCCTTAACATAAGATAACCCTTCACAAAAGGTGAATATTTATCAGATAGACTCTTTATCATAAGCTGTATGTCATGGTTTGGATCTTTCTTGATTCCTATCTGAGTCAATCTCCTTGAATATTGTAAGTATTCTATGCATCGCTCAATGGCCAGGATCCCACCATCTCTCCTAAAGTTATAGAGGAATCTCAATATTTCATTCTATTCAACTTTCATACCCTCATGAAGTCTTTTGAGATGAATCAGCATGGATTTTAGGTCCATACCTTCATGCTGCTTCGTAAGCTTCAAACTCATGGTTTCAAGCATCACTAGTAACACAATGAAAGCATCCTTCTTATGCTTAATATATACTTCTTTCTCCTGGATAGAAGCCTCAACATCAAGATTGGCTGGTTCTTAATTATATAGAACATAATCCATATGGCTTTTCTTAAGCTCCTTTCTAAGAGCTTTGAATTAGTCATCAAAATTGATCCCTATCAATTTATTGTCAAGTATCGGACGGAGACTTAGATTCGAATTCATTGTTTAGCCTACATATAAGATAGAATTTGTTTAGACATTAGTATATGTACATGCATTTATTATAAGGTCTTTAATTAAACACACAATTCATATTATTTTCTCGACATTCAAATAGCCCTTTCTATTTCAATTTGGGAAATTTGGTTCAACCAATTTTCCTTAGTAGGTAGCATCCATAGCCACTCATCATGACCCCCGCTAAAGTAGGTCAAGCCATGATAAGATAACCATGGTTGGAACCCGTCCATTTGCATCTCATGCAATTGCTAATCCATTTGAGTTCTCTTTCTCAAAATGTGCATACCCAATTGTATGACTCCTCAAATGTGTCTCCAATCTGGCATTAGCTCCAATAATATGGATAACTAACTTATTTTAGTTCAGGCATTAAAGCCATCTAGTCTCATGACCAAATACATGTTAAGGGAATGCATGTTGTACATGTGCTTACATCCATTAATAAGGTTCGTATCACGACTTATGATGGGAAGACTATATACCTCCTTAATATTGTTGTGGGGATTTTATTGGTTCCGTCAGTCTCGCCCTAGTCTAGGTCTTATACGATGGATATGATTATGAAAATAATAATTTCAGGCTATTTAGAATTATTAACTCTAAGGGATCATGCTCAGGACTGGTATATCATAATCATTCCATTATGCCATGACTCCACATAGCATGCAAAACAAACAAGGTCCATGTTTAAGTCATTGCATCTATGTCTACAAGTTTTAATTTAACAACTTAAGCCACATTTGTAAAACCATATGTAGAATCCAATTCCCATTCCCTTGGGTACTTTTAAATCTAATACCAACCGAGATTTCCAGTTAGGAGAGGCCCCCTTAAAGTAAATGAGCAGCCAAGTCCAATCCTTGCCAAAATAACCACGGGCACTTTGATTTGTTGATCAAACCGTATCCACTCTTTAATGGGAGTCATCAATTCTCGCAATTTCTGCGTCTACTTTGAATCCAGTCTTGACTCGTACAGAACCTCCACTAGGATGCTATTCTTTGTCAATATCGAACAAAAGAATATTGAAGAATGAAAACTTTTATTGATAATTGCTTTGCAATTACACTCATACAACAAATACTTGAATTTGTGTAAAAATATAGTGATCGAAATAAGAATCGAATCACTTATACATTTTTCTCGCTAAGACTTTGAACGTAGCGAAATCTATTCTATTTTCACTCTCTATCTATGCATACGTGTTTTCTTCATCTACCATGCCATGTACCACACGAAATTGGTTGAGTTTTGAACCCTATTTATAGAGTACGAAGGGTTGCGTCTATCCAAACAAAGATTCATATCCATTGGCAAAGATTTGCATCACTTCATTGTGATTGGATGCAAAGTCTTATCCTTATCCACAATGGAAAGGCACCTTTTCATTATTGGTTGACTTCCAAAAGGTGTCTTTTCGTTTAGTAGTTGATGGTAGTTGATCAGTCTTATCTAGCGGTTGGTAATTGAAAAGAGATAACCAATAACCGTCACAAGTCGCGATCGTGAATTACATGTCACGATTTTGAACATTGGTTGGCAATTTTCTATTTATGAAGAGTGACAAGTCGCGATCGTGAATGGGTGTCACGACCGTGAATTGCATTTTTCTTCAAAATTCTTCTTGCAACTTTACCGATCTTCGACAGCTTCGATCCAATGCCAAATCCTTGTATTTCATGCATCTTTTTGCACCTCTTCACTCTTTTTTTAACTCCAAAGATTCACCTAGTTTCTGCATTTGCATAAAAAATAACTAAATACCACGTGAAATCTTTTATATGAAGGATAAAATGACTCTAAACCATATCGTTTTATGATTGAAAATATCATGATAATAAGTGTAATTATACACTTATCAAACATATGCATAAACATTCGGTAAAAATGACAATTCATTGATGAATTTAACAGGGGTATAAATGTTTCAAATGATTTGACTCCTACCATTAATTAGCCCTCTCAGGTTTTCTAACCAATGTGGTTCTCTCAATGTCCTAAGTTTTGCCTGAGCTGTCCTTTTTAGGTTTTCAACTTAGCGGACTTTTCTTTTTGTTTTGAAAAGAAGCTCTAATTTTTACTCAACTAACAGAGTGTTAATTAACAGGAAAATTTATTTTTTATTGGTACTACTTTTTACTGATTTATTTCTTTCACCTATGCGTGATAGCAATTATGTAAGACTTTGTTGATTTGGTAGATCGATCACCGTCCACGTCTACAACTTCAGTTGTTGTCACTTTCAGCGTTTCTGATCGATTGGTTGGTGCTCATGCTACTTTGCTAGCTTGAGGTATATGCAGTGATGATTCTTGATCATCAACATTTCCTTTTGAGTTCAATTATTCTCCAGCGATAGGTGATATGTCGGAGATCAGATCTGATAGCTTGATTCCATCGATGGTGAATGATTTTCGTTCAATGACGTTACTTCCACAATGTAGTGATCGACCCATAAGTTTTGGTAGGCTGTGTGATGAAGTTGTTGACATGTTCAACGATCTGACTCCTTCTTTATGTTGCAGGTTGTTTGACTTCAATTTTCTTTGTTGACATTTTGGCCTCATTCTATCTTTTATCATTTTAATCTTTGCATGACTGATTTAGTAGTCAGTGGACGTTTCATGCTTGGTGATCTGTCTGTTAATCTCACATCTTTGTAGGATGAGGCAAATGCTATCACGCGTTATCTAAGTACATGTGTTTATCTCTCGCTTTCCCTCAAGAGTCAAATCATTTGAATTAATTGTAATTGTAGGGAATCCATTTATACCCAAATTAATTTCATGACATGATGTGTCACATGTGCTAAAAACATTATGTATATGCTTATGAGAATGCATGATGTCATTGATAGAATATCTAGCAAATAGACAAAGTTCAATTTATTTGGAAATTCAAAAACCTCATGGGCAAAGTAGCTAAAAGCTAATTTATTACGTCATCATCTTTCTAGTGCCCCCCAGACGTGTCCATGGATTCAAAATTCTCCATCCTATCCACCTTCTCGAACACTTATTGATAGCTGGAGAAGATGTCCAACCCAAACCTATTTTTGTAAGATGGCAGTGCACTGTCTAGAAGCTTGGTTATCATCTCTGGTAGAGTTAACCGAGCTCGAAGCCTAACCTGTGTGGCCATCCAATGCGGATAGTAGGATTTGAAGCTCTCACCCTGCTATTGCCTTATAGCCTCCAGATGTTGCATTATGGTTTCCATTTGAGAGTTGAAACCATAATGCCCCATCATAGCCTGGGCAAGGCTATTCCAATCAGTAGCTATGTCCAGCAGAAAGTAATAGTACCATTCATTGACTGGGTGGCCCAAGGTGATAACAAAGAGCTTATCCATCATCCGTTCGCTAACCCTTAATGCTCTCATCACCATCTGATTATGCATTAAGTGAGCACGCGAGTCTCCAAATCCCACATACTTTTCAAACTACGGCATCGTAAAGTTTGGGGGCAAGTTATATTCATCCTCGATTATCAGTTGCGCTGAGTATGAATTCATGAGATGGCTACGAGTGGCCAAGAATTGTTGCCATAATTCCACCATTTATGGTTGTTGGAGGATTGTGTTCCCTGAGCTTGGATAAGAGCTATATTACCCCTGGGGAAATGTCACAAAATTGAGCAGTTGAGGTGCTTGGAATTGTGAGACAACTGACATTTTCCAACTGGGAATAGGCTATTGGGTCATTCCTTAGTAGAAAGGCCCTGGTGCGAACGTCGGCTGCCCAATTTATCCCGGGAAGAATTGATTCTGGTGACTTTATCTTACCCGTAACTACTAAAAGGCAGTTGGGGGCACTATGTGTGAGGTGGGAGGTCCCCCTGTTTCAAACCAGCTAGTTAGATTGCCATTGTTAAGGGTGACCTCCGGGCTGGACACTACATTATGAGCTCTCCTAGTGTGCTGGTGAATGAGAGACGTTAGTTGTTCAATAGTGATAAATATATTCAAGGTAGCTGCAATCTCGGCACTCATTGACGATTGATGTGTCTGTGAAGAGTTTTGTCCCGTAAGGATAGGGTGATCCTCCCCCGCACCTTCTTCTTGTGAATTAGCCATGAAAGACGTGCGTTGAACTGAATCTGAATCAGAACCCGAGTCCTCACTTGAGTCAGAGTACGGAACCCCCTCCAAATTGGCTACGATTAGGGAAATGCGTACCAGGCGATGAGTAGGCCTTTTCCAAGCCCCTTCGATACACAAGTAGAAGATTAGACCATGCATTTGGGATTCATGACATGATTCGTGATGCGAAAAATGCGTGTGAGATGAATAATATGTTTGTTAATCCATTTGAAATAAACAGGTTAGTCGTTAGGTATAAATGAAAACATGTGGAAATGAAAATCCAACATCTGGAGTTGGATTTGAGATCTGTACGATGCCTGTGTGATATCGTAATATGAGTGGTGTAAGTGAGGTGACCAAGTTACCCGTATGGTAATAGGTCAATATTTTGAGATTTCGCTCTATGACTAGATCTTATGGAATGAGGAGGTCAAAATTAGTTTGGGTAAGCAGTGCGACATACCTGAATAAGATGAAAATAACCACTATGATTTGTCATTTTTCCCAATCAGGGAGGAGTTCGGATGTCTGTGTGGTCATCGTTATTTGAGGGTATGTGTTGATGTATGAATCATTGCCTCGTGTGGGTGGATGGTTCGGGTATTAAGCTTATACCCTTGAAGATTTGGTAAGGTAAGGTTTTTGAAATAAGTTTGCCCCGTGTGGGCTTAGGTTCGGATGTTAACAGGGATATCCCTTAATTTGAGAAAAATTATTTGGATAGGTGTTTGCCCTGTTTGGATTATGTGGTATGTGTGATTTCCCTGTGTGGGCTATGAGTTGGATGTCGAGTGAACATCTCATAGGTAATGTGTGGGATATGTTATTTCCCCTTGTGGGCTGAGTGTCGGATGTCAAATGGACATCACGCAGTAAAAGAAAGGTATGTTTGCCTTGAACGGGCTAATAGCCGGATGTCAAGTGGACATTTCGCTGAAAAGGGGTAAGTGATGTTTCTAAGTGGTTTTATGTTGTCCAAGGGTGACACGATCTCAAGTGTCAACTAAGTGTGGCTATAAGAAGATGTTTATGAGTGAGTGCGTTTAAGTGTCTACATGAAAATTCGTGGTTAGCATGATATTTGCACAGTGATAAGTACTAACCACGTAGCACATATCATGCAATGTTCAATCTTCAAACCATACAACTCCCGCGCGTAGGGTTTTTGGCTAGTCTCTATCCTAAGTTTGGTTCATTTTAGTACCATGAAGATACTAAGGAGTGCGCCTGCAAGAAAAATATAATGCATGGTCATTTGTTGGGTAACACCTTATGGAAAAGGCCTAAGGTTTATTTACATGAGGTTTGTTAGTGGGTTGCTGATGTAAAAGGTTCTTGTTGCACTAAAATACACTCCAAGCCTCTCCCCAAATGGGTTCTAACGAGAGAGGTACATGCTATATGACTACAAGTGCTCCACCCACTCAGGTACTATATTTTCTCAGGGAGGCAGATTAGTACAAGAGAAAGCTTTGCGGTAATAGGGTATCTTAAACTTACGGGCTAATCCCCTCTATTGCAATGTGAATTTATGAATGTGTCATAATTAAGAGAATACGGAATAATGTGATCAATAATTTTCGGCACTTATCCAAAATCTAAAACTTTTTAGAAATGCCCAATGGAGTCGCCACTATGAGCGGACGACACGAAAGTGATGGGTCGAGAGCGCGCGAAATGAGAGGCACGGTCCAGCGGGATGTTTTTGTTGAAAATAAGTGTACCGGGTCATGGACCCGAAAAGATTTGAAAGAGAAAGCGAAAACATTTTTAGATCAGTCAAACCCGAATCTGTCGTATCTTAGTGTAAAGTCGCCACATGGATTAGCTCTTCCAAGAATTAGAGTCCTGTGAGGCTTAACATCCGAGAGACGACCTCTAAGATACAAAGATTCAGGTTCAGGATAAGTTACTTATTTCTTATTGGATCACATTATATTACATCTATAGAAACCGCATTTCTTCATTGTGAATATTCGCACTTATGTCTTTTTCGAGTTTATAATGTATGATTTGACGTGTATGCGGTAAGCGGTAAATTCATATATAAAGCAGTAAATAAATGCGGAAAAATAAAAATTAAAAATTACATAACCTTGAGGGATATAACCGCACGCCTAAACTATTAATTACATTTCCAAAAAATAATTTAAATTGCGACACTCGAAGGAAAATAAAACATAGGCATACATCTAACCTGCATCCACAAGGGTTAGCACAGGGTATATCACAACAATTACACATTTGATCGATTTAATTTCGGCGATCCCGTGTGGCCTAATTAAAACAAACGACAATTAAAAATTATTGCCTAAAAATAAAATGATTCATTTTATTTACAAATATATCGATCTTTTTTTATTAGTGAAAATGACCGTACGGCAAACTGTGAGGCCTATTATCCGGGAATAATTTTATTCCCTTCGTTAGGTTAGGGGAGTTCTAACGTGAATTTTCATTAATAGAAAAGAAGGAGAATAAATGTTACATTGATATTTACATAAAAGAATAAATTAAAATTATTCCTAGTTCATCATTTAGAATAAATAGAAACATCAAAAGAACACGAGATAACAACTCTAGGAACTCAGAGGCTTACCCTTTCAGCGTGAATCCACTTTGGCGTATTCGTATGATCCCCGAGAGGATTCCTCGTTCATTTTTTTTGTTGGTGTTTGTGTGGAGAATAAGTGTTTAGTTATCCAAAAGATAATCAGACTCGAGCACTAAATTTGTTTTAGGCCAGAGGAGAAAATCTGAGGATTTTTGTGAAAAAGATGGAAAAATTGATTTGAAAATAATAAAATTCATGATCGAAACGTGTTTTGGATTCGAATATAATCAAAGAAACATTAAAAGAAATGTAGAAAAAGTCGGAATTATTTCTCTAGAAAAATATTGTTTTTTTTTGTAAAAATTTACCCCGTCGTTGTCAAGAGAAAAGTATTTTTTTTGTGAATTTTTTCCGATCCTGAATACTAAAAATTCTACGAATATTTACAGGCAAAAAAACCCGAAAAATCCAAAAGGAAACATATTTTGGCGAGACCGGTTCGTGATTCCCGATTTTATTTTGTGATTGTTGTGTATTTTTTATTTTTTTAATTTTAAATTTTTTGAAAATATAATAAATTAATTTTTACCAAAATCTAATTTTTAAAGTCTTAAACAAATAATTTAAGTCCTTAAAATAAATTGGCGACCAGGAACATTTCCATTCGGAGATTTCTGAATAATCGAAAATCCTGTGATTCGAGGATAAAATTCCCGAAAAGGCATCATCATTGGACGCGTGAGCTGGTATAAAATCCCGTGCTCACAGAGGTCATACACTTTGGGTCTTTACCGGACTAAGTAAAGAATTAATAGATTGGGTCTATACCGAGAATGTAAAGAAAGTCAAAATCGTTGGATGAATTATTAATTGGTTGGATAAAATAATAATTAAAAGGATTTAAAGGAGGAGTTTTGGGAAAATTGCACGAGATGAAGCAAGGGAATTTTTCTCATTGCAAGTGGGCCTCGCGAACACGGGATCTTCGAAGATGGGGCCTGCGCGGCACCCCCGCGAGCAAAAAGTGCTCGCGGACCACTAGCATGCGTTGGTACATGGACAACGCATGCTGGCGGGCAGCAGGCCCGCAAGCTATCTGCTGGGCAGTGTTTGTGTGGGCCCGCCAGTAGCCCGCAAGCTGGGCTTGTAGGATAGCTCGCAAGCCTAACTTTCGAGGTAGCTCACAAGCCCAACTTACGTGACAAGGCAAGCCTATTAGGTCTTTCTTTGTGTGGCAACGCACAGCTTACACGAGCAAGTTATGCAGATGGGCCAACCCGCGGAGCCTAAGGCTCCGCGCATGTGACCCAAATGCGGGATGGGGATTTTCCCCATCCCACATTGCTAAAAAGGGGAGCTTTCAGCTCCCATTCTCCCTATATATAACTTCCTCCTCCTTTGTTTCTCACTTTAGCTTGACCTTTCTTTTGAGTCTTGACATCTCTTCTTCGCGAGCTTTTTGCGAGATCCTCCACGAGTTTCTCCATCATCGCAAGATTTTTTGAAGGCTCATTCATATTTTGAAGAGAGCCTTCTAAGTTTTATTTTTCGAGTTAGTCTTCGAGCGGTCTAGTAGCTGTTGTCTACCAACAAGTTCTTCCTCAACGAGAGGTTTTGGTTGGTCAGGATCTGTGTTGATCAATCATAGAGGCTATCCTATTTTGGAGGCTAGTGCTAACAAAGTGCTGTCCATTTGTTCTAAGGGAGCGGCACACCAAAGGGAAGGCACGCATCAACTGGTAATGTTCTCAACTTAGATGTTAGGTTTCTTTTATTAAGTTTTATAAACCTATGAACATCTATGAAACGTTTCAACTTAGATTATATCAATCATGGCATGCTTAGGAGTTGGTTAATTTTAAGTTTTGAAATTTTTCCTTGCAAGTTTGCATGTTCAATTACTACCTTAATTAACCAGCAAAGCCATTATTCCACCCTAAGTCAATACATTGATCAAGACGAGCTCCCTAAAAAAGACAAGTCAACCCGAAGGGTGAGAAATGATGATGCTTATACAATCGTTCCATCTCAAGACGAGTCAGCAGTTGATGCATATGCAATTGTGATGCATCACAAGAGACATGCCAACATAACATCACGACACATTTTCATTCTTAATTGAAGAGGAAATTTTTTTTTTCCAACAAATATCAATTAAGTAATGAACATGTCATTAGATGATAAGGTAAGTATTTCCTATCTCTATTGCTCTTCGTCGCACATTCATTCTTAAAAAATGTTTTTTCGCAATGTGATTCCATGAGGGGTGTGAGCACGAGATTTTCATTGTCTCACGGAATGAGATGAAGTCTTTTAAACTTGGACTTTTTATGCCTCCACAATTGTGAGGGAGTATGTCATTTACGAGACAAAATCGAGATAATGCAAGCTTTCAAAACATATCTGACTAGCTCAAAAATACCCAAACATGTCCAAAAAGTACCGAAGACGCGTCTGAAACAGAATTAAAGGAACCAAAAGATTGAATTAAGCACACCTTGGTTCATGGGGGAAGTAAAAAATGGACTTCACCCTATACAGGAGGTGTCGTCTCCTATAGGGGGGTGGGAACCCTCTCCATGGAGGCGAGGGCACCCTCACCAGGGGTGCCCCTTTAGAGGGGGTGTGGGCACCCCCAAGGGGTGTCGAGGCCCCCTCCGTAGAGGTTTACAGTTATTGAAACTGCCAAACCCCACTAAACCACTGCATGTCCACTAACCCACGATTTTTTGGCGGTTTGCACTCTTGTATTTAATCCGAGAGTAGCGTTTCAAATTTACTTTGCGACCCATCAAAAGGAGGCTTCCCGTGAGTTCAATAAATACACTCGCGCGACCTACCTTCTCCAAAAAACCTCGCTCGCTCTCACTGAGTTATTTTTACTTCGCGTTCAGTTCAACAAAACTAAACTTCAGGCAACCTTAGTTAGTTTACTATTTAAGTTTCCTCTAGAACTCAACTCTTCTGACAAAGGAAGTAAATAAACTACTTAATACTAAATTGATTATATTGACCTAAATAGTTTTACATTTCCAGAGCTCAAGATATTATGAGGCATCATTAAGGTAGACTCAACATTATTATTGTTGTTGTTGTTGTTCTAGTAAACCAATAATACTTGAATCCAACCAACAATGAAGGCAATATTAAGTTATACATAACAATGAGAGAATATTAAGTTATACATACTTTTTTTGAACTCATTTAAATGTGTAAGAGAGCTAAAAGTAACCACATGCGATTCGACCCTTTCGTTTCTCTTCGTGGAATTTAATAATTGGAAATGTCACTGGATATGTCATTTAAATGCATAAGAGGATCAAAAGTAACCACATGTGATTCGATCCTTTCTTTCTCTTTGTGGATTTCATTTTCATTTATTTATATAAACCAAAAGCACCCAACTGTATTAAAAATTGGATATGTCATGCAGCATAGGAAAAAATTGGATAAAGCATACACTTCATAGTTAAAATTTAAATTAGTCAGATACAAAATATATAATTGGATTAATCAAACATGCAATGACGGTGAAGCTAGGTTAATTATTTAGTGCTTTCCATCTCCAAAAGCATGAACCCGACATTATTTTCCCAACATTATTTTTCATCAAACGTTGACTTCAAACCATAATTGTTTTCATTGATCTAAGTTATTAGATGAAAGTTTCTTCCCACTAACAGAAATAATGAATTCAATGTCTTTGATGCATTTCTAATTTCACTTATCATATATGTATAATGTTGTTAGTAAGGTCCTTGTGGGGACTTTTCCTGAATCCAGAGGTCAGAAGGTACTGTATTAATATAATTTTTTGATAGGTGAAAATTTTTTCCCTTTTGCCGCCCCTAAATACTAGAAATTAAAGAGTATATCTTTTTAGAAATATGAACAATTAAACTTTAAAGAATATGAGACTCGAACACAAGACCTCATATTCTTAGAAAGGAGTATATTCCGCTACTCTTTTTAAAAAAAATTTAGAATTATTTTGAAAGAAAAAAGTACACAAAAAATTAATGTAATTCAACAATCATTTTATCTCATATATACATTAATATAACATATAATTTGTGTGATATTTTTTTTGTCTTTAACAATTGAAAAAATAAAATAAATTCTGGTTTGAAGCAAGCAATTCTTTTCTCCTACTCTATATTTTGATGGTATATATGAGATCATGTCAAGAATCAATTTAGTTTAATACCATACTTTAAAGCCATATTGTGTAATGACATGAATAAGGCCTGTTCTTTTCATTGACTGAATTGGAGTGAAATTGAAATGGATTGAACTGAATTAAGTGGATTAAACTTAACTGAAGTGAGTAAAATGAATTGAACTTATTTTGTTATAATTTATAACTTCTAATATATGAACTGAAATAAAATAGGTTAAACAAAATTAATATGTAATCAAAAGAACATGAAATTATTTGAAATCAATAGTATATTGTATCATTTTATAATGTATGCAAATATAAACAATTGAATAAATATTCTTGTATTTTTTATGTTTATTATTTGTTTACCAAATATTAATACTTAGTAAGAAAATCATTATTTATATAACTTTAAATCTTAAACATGCATTCAAAATTAAATAAAAAAATTCTAATGGGGTTGATGCATATTTTCCTTGTATATAATATTATATGCGCATTTGTGCGAATTTTTATAATTGTTTTTAAAAATTGTTCGGTGTTCAACTCGATAAAGCTCAACTCATTAATATCATGAATAAAAATTTAGATTCGGTTTTATAAAAAAAATAGCTTGAGCAGGGAGGGGGTACTCGGCTCTAAAGATCATGGACATGCTTACTAAAGGCTCACAAATAAGCTCGTTTATAGAAACATGAACATATCCAGAAATACAAATATTATACATATGTATCATAAGTATATTATGAAAAAATATATACAGTAGTTAAAGAGATTATAAATATTTTAATCACAAAGTTCAAAACTAACATGTTAAAAATTAAATTAATAGACCTACATAAAGATCGACTAATAACAATTATAAAAACTTCTACTAAACTCAATTTGAACATAGCTCAGTTCGGGCTCAGTTTGACTAAGCTCTAAAGAACATGACAATTAAAAAACGAGTCACGATAGATTTTCATTTTGAATGTAAATTGTATTCTTTCAAAATATAATAATAATGATATATATTATGGATTTTGGCCCCAAAAAATGCATTTTGGACAAAAAAGTATTCAACTAATGCATGGTTAGGAAATAAATCGTTGCAGGGTGCACTTTTAACCATGGTCAAAAAATTGATCCGGGATCAAGTTTTTATTTTGTAAAAAAAACTCTTTCCGGGATCCAGTTTTTGTTTGAATTTTTTTTTAAAATTATTTGTGGGAGAACTGGATGTGGGATCCAATTCTCCCACTATGCTGTGACCGAGGCGACAGAGCTATTGCCTCAGCCACAGCTTTTTGCCAAAACTGGTTGCCACAGCCAGCTTTGGCAAAAACCGGCTGCCACAGCCAGCTTTTGCCAAAACCGGCTGCCACAGCCAGCTTTTGCCAAAACCGGCTGCCACAGCCAGTTTTTGCCAAAACCGGCTGTCACAGCCAATTTTGGCATGTGTTGCAGTCGAGACAACTATTTGCCTCAACTGCAACACATTTTGGCATGGGAATCTCAATTATTTGAGACTCCCACGCCAACTGATGTAGTCTCCCTTGCAGACTACATCAGTTATAATTAAAAAAAATAAAAAAAAAATTCTTCTAAATACCCCCGTATCCCCATCTTCATTCAACCTTTCAAATTTTTCATTCTCATTATCAATTTACTCCACCACACACTATCACCTTAATCAACCATAATCCATCATATTATTTCCAAGTTAATCAAGGTAATGAAATTTTATATTAAATTATTTTAGATTAGTTTCCATTTGTTTGTATATTTACTTTATTACTAACCTCATAATTTTTTTCATGTTTTAATAAGATTTCCTAACAC